>ML372373.1:0-25591 GCA_005239525.1 Nicotiana knightiana
CTGGGTAAGGCCAGGCAGGCCCTGGCGTTACAGCTCTAATGCCTGGGTAATGCCTGGACCCCCAGGCGTTTTAGGTCTAACGCCTGGGTAACGCCAGGCTACCCCAGGCTGTTTGGCTTGGTGCCCGGCAATCGTCAGGGTGTCCCCTCTCGCGTATTCTTCGACGTATTTGCATCCGTTTAGCCCCGTTTCCATTTCCAATTCACCTACACATAAAATAAACCCTATTAGGCACATACGACGTGTATTTTATCATTAAAGCACATAAAATGTGAGGTATATAATGCTTAAAATCACGAATTCTAGCCACTCATCACTTCTAGAGTTAGTTTGGGAGTGGTATTGATGTAGGACGGTAGGGTGATTGTCTACGCGTCCAGAAAGTTGACGGTGCACGAGAAGAATTATCCAGTGCACGATCTTGAGTTAGCTGCCATTGTTCATGCCTTGAAGATTTGGCAGCATTATTTGTATGGAGTGCAGTGTGAGATTTTCACTGATCATCGTAGTTTGCAGTATCTGCTGAGGCAGAAAGACTTGAACTTGCGTCAGAGGAGGTGGTTGGAGCTTCTCAAGGATTAGGACCTCACTATCTTATATCATCCGGGGAAGGCCAATGTAGTGGTAGATGACCTGAGTCGCAGAGCGAAGAGTTTGGGGAGTCTAGCCTACCTTCCAGTAGCAGAGCGGCCATTAGCCCTTGATGTTCAGGCCTTAGCGGGTCAGTTGGTGAGATTGGATCTATCAGAGCCCCCGTGGGTATTGGCTTGTGTAGCCTCCAGGTCTTCTCTTTACGATCAGATTAGAGCACGCCAGTATGATGATCCATATTTTCTTGTTCTTCAGGACAGGGTCCGTTGCGGTGATGCCAGGGATGTGGTTATTGGTGATGATGGGTTCATGAGGATGCAGGGACGGATTTGCGTGCCCAATATATATGGGCTTCAAGATTTGATCCTAGCTGAGGCCCATAGTTCACGGTATTCCATCCATCCGGGTGCCGCAAAGATGTATCAGAATTTGAGGCAGCATTATTGGTGGAGGCGGATGAAGAAAGATATTGTTGAGTTTGTGGCTCGGTGTCTCAACTGTCAGCAGGTCAAGTATGAGCACCAGAGACCAGGTGGATTGCTTCAGAGATTTGATATTCCGGAGTGGAAGTGGGAGCNAAGATTTGATCCTAGCTGAGGCCCATAGTTCACGGTATTCCATCCATCCGGGTGCCGCAAAGATGTATCAGAATTTGAGGCAGCATTATTGGTGGAGGCGGATGAAGAAAGATATTGTTGAGTTTGTGGCTCGGTGTCTCAACTGTCAGCAGGTCAAGTATGAGCACCAAAGATCAGGTGGATTGCTTCAGAGAATTGATATTCCGGAGTGGAAATGGGAGAGGATCACCATGGACTTCGTAGTTGGACTCCTACAGACTTCGAGGAGGTTTGATACTAAATGGGTTATTTTGGATCGGCTGACCAAGTCCGCGCACTTCATTCCTGTTGGTACTACTTATTCTTCGGAGCGGTTAGCTGAGATTTTCATCAGGGAGATTATGGATTGCATAGGGTTCCAGTTTCTATCATTTCCGACAGAGGTACTCCGTTCACATCTCAGTTTTGGAGAGCCGTATAGAGAGAGTTGGGTACTGAGGTTGAGTTGAGTACAACATTTCATTCTCAGAATGATGGGCAGACGGAGCGTACCATTCAGATTTTGGAGGATATGTTGCGTGCTTATGTGATTTACTTTGGTGGTTCATGGGACCAGTTTCTGCCACTAGCGGAGTTTGCATATAATAACAACCATCAATCGAGTATCCAAATGGCTCCGTATAAGGATTTATATGGTAGGAGGTGCAGATCCCCGGTTGTTTGGTTTGAGCCGGGCAAGGCTAGGCTATTGGGCACAGACTTGGTTCGGGATGGTTGGGTAAGGCGAAGTTGATTCAGGAGCGGTTTCGCACGGCGCAGTCTAGGCAGAACAGTTATGCGGACCGGAAGGTCCGAGATGTGTCTTTCATGGTTGGGGATAAGGTGTTGCTGAAGGTGTCGCCCATGAAGGGTGTTATGAGATTCGGGAAGAGGGGAAAGCTGAGTCCCAGGTTCATTGGGGAATTTGAGGTGCTTCAGAGGGTTGTGGAGGTGGCTTATAGGCTTGTATGCCTCCTAGTTTATCGAGTATTCATCCGGTGTTCCATGTTTCGATGTTCCGGAAGTATGTTGGTGACCCTTCTCATGTTTTAGACTTCAGCATGGTCCAACTCGAGGGTGATATGTCATATGAGGTAGAGCCACTGGCTATTTTGGGTTGACAGGTCAGAAAGCTGATGTCCAAGGATATAGTTTCAGTGAAGGTTCAGTGGAGAGGGCAGCCGGTGGAGGATGCCACCTGGGAGAACGAGGGGGAGATGCGGGACATATATCCTCACTTATTCGAGACTCCAGGTATGTTTCTAGACATGTTCGAGGACGAACATTTGTTTAAGAGGGGGAGGATGTAATGACTTGGCCGGTCGTTCCGTGAGATTTACCCCATTTCCCCCATTTCTACTTTATCATATATTGCTTATCCTGTTTCTGTTGTGTTGGGCCAGTTGGTTTGGGTTCGGAGTGGTCATGGTGAGTATTGAGGCATTTAGTCTCCTAAAGTAGCCTAATAGTTGAAAAAGTCAATTGAGAGTTGACTTATTAGTGAACGACCTCGGAATGCGTATTTTATGGCTCGTATAGCTTCGTTAGGTGATTTGGGACTTAGGAATGTGTTCGGAATGAAGTTGTGATGTCCGGTGTAGAATTAGGCTTGAATTGGCGAAAGTTAGTTTTTGGCGATTTTCGGTCGGCAGTGGAAAATAGGCTATCGAGGTCTGAATGGGATTCCGGAAGATGGAACAGGTCCATAATGTCATTTTGGGTATGTGTGCAAAATTTTAGGTCAATCAGTGGTGTTTTGGTTAGTTTCGGCGTTGTTGGAGAAATTTGGAAGTTGCAATGTTCATAGGCTTGATTTGATGTAGTTTTTGTGTTTTCATGTTGTTTTTGGTGTTTCGAAGGCTCGACTAAGTTTCAATAATGCTATGGGGTGTGTTGGTATGTTTTTTTGGGGCTCCGAGGGGCTCGGGATTGATTTCAGATGGTTGGCGGAGTTTTGAACTTGGAAAATTGCAGCAAATGGCTGCTGGTGTAAGTTTCTGGTGTTGGCCGCACCTGCGGATGGGTAGCCGCAAGTGCGACGTCGCAGTTGCGAAAGGCCATGCGTAGTTGCGAAGGGAGGCTAGGCAGGAGGAGTCCCAGGTGCAAAGAGTTGGCCGCACCTGTGAAGCCGCTGGTACGGTGAAGAGGTCGTAGGTGTGAGAAATGGTCCGTTAGTGGGATTTCGTAGGTTCGCATCTGGGACCGCAGGTGCAATTAAAGGTCCGCAGGTAGGGGATTGCTGGGAATAATAGTATAAAAGAAGCCTCCGTGAAATTTTATTCATTTCACCATTGTTGCATGCGGTTGGAGCTCATTTGAAGGCAATTTGAAGAGAGAATTCGTGGGTCTTCAGTGTAGGTAAGTTCCCGGGTTATTAAAGTCGATTCATTAATATTTTGTTTGGATTAGGCTTGTAAATTGAAGGATTGAAGTAGGAAAAGGCTGGGAAGAATGGGTGGAGGATTGGAAAATTCTTTTGGCATCTTGGGTAGGCAATTGTGGTCCGATTGTGGTGTTTTTGGTATGTGTAGAATCGTGGGAGGACGAGGTTTCTAGTGATGTAAATTTTATCGAATTCCGAAACTTGGGCCCGGGGCTTGGGTTTGGCCGAATTTTGAGATTCTTGTATAAATTAATAGTTTTCGATTGGGTTGTGTTTCTTTAGTATATATTAATGATGTTAAACTGGTTTTGGCTAGATTCGGAGCAATCGGGAGCCAATTTGAGGGTCAAGAGCATAGCGGACTAGTATTGTGGACCGATAGAGGCAAGTAATGGTTATAAATCTTGTCCTGAGGGTATGAAACCTCGGACTTCATATTTCTCACTAATTTAAGAATGGCGCACATGTCGGATAACGAGTATGTGGCGTGCGCTGGTTTTCAGATTGGACTTGGTCCTCTCCGCGGCAACTATTGAGTTGCGTATTTTACTCAAAACCTTATGTTAAATTGTGTTGTAAAGATTATTGCAATATTTAGGCTATAAGCCATGTTTTGGGCCTCGTGTCGATCTGTTTAGACCCCTTGGGGGCTTTTTACTACTGTTTTCCTAACTGTTTATTGATGATTTCACTCAGTCACATTGTGCTTACTGTTTTTGAAACTCAACCTGATTTACACTACTTTGAGATTTAAAAATGATGTTTTGGGTCGAGTACCCCGTTTTACTAATTCGCCCGAGGGGCTTTTGAGAGATTCTACTGACTGAGGCCGAGGGCCTGATTGTGAGGATATGATAATCCACGAGGTGGCTTGATATTAGTGCTTGGGCTGAAGGAGCCCCTTCGGAGTCTGTACACACCCTCAGTGAGCGCAGGTACCTACTAAGTGCTGAGTGCTGAGTGCTGAGTGCTGAGTGCTGAGTGCTGAATGCTGAATGCTGAGTGTCGAGTGCTGAATGCTGAATGCTGAGTGTCGAGTGCTGAGTGCTGAATGCTGAATGTCGAGTGATGAGTGATTGGGAGGCATGAGTGATCGTGAGGTTGCCCGAGGGGCTGATACTTAGTGGCTGTGAGGTGCTGAGTGATGTTCTGCCCGAGGGGCAATTTATGATTCATGTTTTTGCCCGAGGGGATACTTATGATTTATTTCATTTTCATACTAAATCTTTCGGTTTGATATTGTTGAAAATGTAATTTTTTTTTAAAGGATTTTTCTGAAGTTGGTTTTAAGGCATGATGATTTCATATATCTATGTATATACTGTTGGAAAGAAAGGTTGTGCATATTGTGCATTTTTATGTGTTTTCTTGCAGCTTAGACTTGATTTATTTTCATTACTACTGAGTTGGCGTACTCACATATTGATTTTTATGTGTTTTCTTGTCGCTTAGACTTGATTTATTTTCATTACTACTGAGTTGGCGTACTCACATATTGATTTTCATGTGTTTTCTTGCCGCTTAGACTTGATTTTTTTCATTACTACTGAGTTGGCGTACTCACATTACTCCCCGCACCCCTGTGTGCAGATTCAGGTGCAGATACCGAGCATTAGATATATATTCCGTGCGGAGATGGAGTGCGGGATATAGAGGTAGCTGTTTAGCGTCCGCAGCATCTCTATTTTCCCTTCTTGTTGTATCTAGCTATTTATTCCGAGGTTTTTTTATTATGATAGTATACCTTTTTGGCTTATCTGTCTTAGATGATCATGAAATGTTGGCTCCGGGTTTTGGGGTTGGTTGCACTGTTTATTGGCCTAATGTATTTAGTAAACTCTGTATATTTTATGAAATGCTTGAAATTGGTTGGGGTTTTTAAAGAAACTGTAAATATGCGATTGTTGGCTAGCCTAGTTCCACGATGGGTGCCATCACGGACGGTTTACTTCCTAGATAACAGTGTAATACTATATGTGAATCTTGAGTTGAATTTGAAAGAGGTAATTTTTTATTGTTATAGGATTGAATAAAGCGCGATCTTGAACCTAGTCATTGGGGAATTGATTTGCGCATATGGATTAAATATACCTCTGTCGTGCTTAGCAAATTTTGCAAGATATTATTAATGCGTTTTCTTTATCTCTAATCTCATAGGAATATAGGGGTTAGAATAGATAGAATTGGCGAGTAGAAGTTGTCAAATTTCTATGAGTATCATTGTCCTTGCAGGTTATTAACCCGGATAAATTAATAAGTCAAGTTAATTGAAGAATTCGACAGGATTGTTACATATCAATGACCCTTGAATATTATTTCTCATTGAATTCAGCCTTTGTTTCTAAGTGTGATAGTTAATTAGTTCTTCTTTTAATCGCAACTCTAGTTCGTAGAATTAATTAAACAAAAATCACTTTGAACTTGTTCGTGACTCGATAAACTAGAATTTTCTTAATATAGTTGATACTTAATCACAAGTCCTCGTGAGAACGATATCTACTCACTCTTTATTACTTGATTGACGGCGTATACTTGCGTGTTCGATTTAGGGCAACAAGTTTTTGGTGTCGTTGTCGGGGATATAGAAATTAATTATTTCACTAGATCAAGCTTTCACTATCTATCAAGTCAAGTTTTAATTTTTATTTTTGTATTTTCTAGTTTTAGTATAATTTAGTATATTTTTACTTGTGTTAGATGGCATATTTTAATTAAATTTTGTTGAATGTTGGTTATTATTTTTGGTGATCCCTGTTCATATTATGGAGGACCACACTTGTGGCAAAATTAGGATAGTCTAATTTAGTTAATAGTTAATAACAAGTCTTCGTGTGTTCGAGATTCGACTTCTAATCACTTTATTACTTGACGACCGCGTATACTTGTGTGTGCGTTTGGCCGCAACAAGTTTTTGGCGCAGTTGCAAGCCATTTAGAAACTAGATACTTTTCTGAGATAGGCTTTTATTTGTTATCTTTTCGTGTTTTAATTTGTTTGCTGTTTTTGCTTCCATAGGTGTTCGCATTGAATGCTACGGAGAAGTGGAAGCTTGAGCGACCTTCTTCTTTACGGTCCTGAACCTGAAAACTCTTCCATAAGTTAAGGTAGGAGGCCGAAGCGAGAGATAGAGCTACAGAATTGGGCATCGTAGTCCGACCACAGCCAACAAAGATGGAAGAAAATGACGAGTGACTTCTGATAGAGGCCGAAAGGCCTAATCTTGCATACACGACTTAGTCTATCATATAGCCTAGCATAACTGGTCACTTTGAGCTTAAGAAATATATGGTGCAGCTAATTCAGTCCACAGGAAAACTTTTGAGTCTCTCTTATAAAGATCCATAAAGGAATATACAGAACCTTTTAGAAATTACGGATACTTACAACTATCCAAATGTTTCCATGAATTATGTTAGACTGACTTTGTTTCCCTTTTCTCTGCTAGGGGAAGAAAAAGAATGGTTGCAAAAGGAGCCAACTAAGTCAATTCGCATGTGGGATGATCTAGCAAGGAAAGTTTTGATCAATATATTCCCCACGAAGAAGATTAAGTCATTGAGGAGCTTTGAAAAATGGGATGGCGAGACTCTTCATCAAGCTTGGAAAAGATACAATAAGTTGTTTCGAGATTACCCGCATCAATGTTATACTAATGAGGTGTTGGGACACTCATTTGTTGATGGGTAAGACGAGTGTTGCAAATTGAATATTATCTCAGCCTCTGAAGGGATTTGCATCTAGAAACCTTATATTAAAATTCAGACTCCTTTGAAAAACGTCACCACGAATGATCATAATTGGCCAGGTGATGGAGAACCGAGAAGAATGATAA
This sequence comes from Nicotiana knightiana, assembly GCA_005239525.1. Taxonomy (NCBI): domain Eukaryota; kingdom Viridiplantae; phylum Streptophyta; class Magnoliopsida; order Solanales; family Solanaceae; genus Nicotiana; species Nicotiana knightiana. The sequence goes on from ML372373.1 coordinate 7,403, forward strand.
AACAAAGGGTAGTAGTCTTACACGAGCTAGATGAGCTTTCATCCATAAGGGCAGATATGGTTGAATTGACAAATTAGGTGACTAAGCTAGCAATGGTTAAGCGCATCAGATGCAACATGCACGACAAAAAAAATTAGAATTAGCTACGAACTTTATCGCTAATCTGTCGTTAAATCGCTCATAACTACTCGCTAAATGAGAGTAGCGATGGATTTTTATAGTTAGCTACAGAATTTGTCCATCGCTAAAACTTGATATTTTTAGTAGTGATGTGTAAAAAATGCCACTTATTGTGAGATATGTGGAGGGCTACACGGGTAGCCATTGTCCATTAAATCCTGAATTTATTTATTGTGTGGTGCAACAAAGTAGGAGTCCAATGAACAAGAATGCTCAATGTGGGAACGCATATAATACCAAATGGTGGAACCATCCCAACTTCTCATGGGGTGGAAATCAGAAGAAAAATCGACCTCAAGGAAATTACAATTCACCAAAGATTCCACCACAACCCCTAGAGGAGTACAAACGAATTGTTGAAATGGATCTTGCTTGACAATCAACAACTTAGGATTGATTTTCGGAATTTGGAAAGACAAGTTGGGAAGTTAGCCGCCAATAAAAATACTAGACATACTGGAGCTCTTCCAAGTGATGCTGAGGAAAATCCAATAGAATAAGTGCAAGCAATTATTCTTAGCAATGGAAGAAAAGTGGAGGAGCTTCCATCTAAAAAGAAAAATGAGTTTTTACCTGAAAGAGAAATGGTGTCTAAGATAGTGAAGGAAGCTAAAAAGAAGGGTGGTGAGAAAAGGAAATAAATAGATGTAAGGCCACCACCGTCTATTCAACAAAGACTGCAAAAACAGAAAGATGATGCTAAGTATAAGAAGTATTTGTGTATTTTGAGAAAGGTATGTGTGAATCTTCCTTTGGTGAAAATGTTGCAGGAAATGCCTAAATATGCCAAATATCTTAGAGACATTGTGGCCAACAAAAGGAGACATTTCAAGATTTGAAACAATTACACTTAATGAGGAGTGCAGTGTTAGAGTGCAGAGTAAGCTTCCTTAAAAGCTGAAGGATCCTGTATATTTTACTATTCCTTTGGCCATAGGAAAACATAAGGTTGGTGGATCCCTATGTGATTTCGGAACAAGTATTATATGATTTTAATAAACTTTAAAAGGGAGCTCCTAGACCTAATACGATCATTTTATAGTTAGAAAATATGTTGTTGACAATTCCAGAAGGGATTATTGAGGATGTGCTAGTATGAGTAGGGAAGTTCATTTTTCCTGTTGACTTTATTATTCTTGACTAGAAGGCACATGAGGAAGTGCCTATGATTTTGAGTGCATGACGAGGAAGTCACTTTTAATGTGTACAAGGCGCTTAAATTTCCAATGCATTATGAGCATTTGCGCATGATGTTTGTGAAAGAATTGAAGTTGATAGAGCAAGGTCCTGATGTGAATTTTAGTGGTCTTGAAAAGAAAGATGAGTTAGAAGAGGTGGTGTTGCAAGCTGAATGTGTAAAGGTGACCAGAAAAAGGGTCAAAGAGGATAGGAGAGATACTCTTAGAGCGCATAAGAAGGAAAACTCCATAGGGTAAGGAAGAAGAAAAAGTGTCAAGCTTGAGCAAGCGGTTCATGTCATGCCACGACTATAAATTAGGCATTTTTTGGGAGGCAACCCAGCTTTACTGCTTTCTTTTATTTTTGTTTATCTTATGTTTTTATATTTTTGTATTATTTGTTTTTGTTTTATAGGATTATGATCTTGAGAAGCAAAGCCATAGAATGTGTGTAAGACAGAGCTGATGTTTGGAACTGTGTGTGGGATGCCTGCATAAAAGATCATACATGGGAGAATTCTGAGTATCCTGTGAGCTGCTATTACTTTAGTTTTTGGCCTTTGTAATCATCCAACCGGTCGTTTTGAGATTTAACATTTCGTTTAGTGGTTTGAAGTCTTGAGTGGCTTCATATTTTGTATTATGACTTGTGTGTATGGTCGTATTAAACTTTTGGATGTTTCAAAATTGATTTGGATGAATGATTCTCATTTTAGAAGTTTAAATTGGAAATATGGATTGAGGTTTGACTTTTATGAAAATGACCCTAAAATGTATTTTGATGGCTCCGATAGGTTTATATAGTTATTTTGGACTTGGGAGTATGCTCGGAATTGAATTTGTAGGTCCCTAGGTTGATTTGGCATGTTTTGCCAAAAGTTGGCATTTGAAGGTTTAAAAATTTCTTAAATTTGACTATGGTTTGACTTTATGGCTATCGGGTACAGGTTTCAGTTTTGGGACTTGGAATAGGTCCGTTATGTTATTTGGAACTTGTCTGTACAGTTTGGCATCATTCTGAGTTGATTTAATAGGAATCAGATGCGTGGTTGTGTTTTTTTGAAGTTCTTAAGTTTCAATGTAAATTTCATGCATTTTTATGTCCGATTCGTGGTTTTAGATGTTATTTTAGTGTTTTGATTATGCGCGCGAGTTCATATGATGATTTTAGACTTGTATGAATGTTTAATGTGGAGCCCCAGGAGCTCAGGTGAGTTTCAAACGTGTTTCGGATAGCTTTGTGAGAGTTTCAGGTTGCTGGTTTATGGTTAGGTGTAGAAGGTCTCACAAATGCGAGATATGGTTCGCATTTGCAGACCTTGCATTTTCAAGGTGGGCATCAATTTTTCTAGGTATGTTGATGTTGGTTGTTCTCGAATTTGCGATAAGGGCTCCGCATTTGTGATGTCGATTTTGGGAAGCCTTAGTCGCATTTGTAATAATGGCCGGGCAGTGGCAGGTTCGCATTTGCAAGATTTTTCATCGCATTTGCAATTGGTCGTGCTTCACATTTGCGAAGATTTTTGTCGCTTTTTCACTGTATGCGTGGGTTTGGCAGTGTTCGCTTTGCAAACAACGGGTTGCATTGGCGAACCCAGAGTCGCAAATGCGAATTATGCATCTGAACATAAGTGCGCGGTGATAAATTCATGACTTGAGATAAATGTTGTACTGAGGTACATATTTACCACCGCTCTAGGTTCAGCAGAATCCCGCGTGAATAAGATCAATTCTACCCGATGACACACCTATAGTAAATGTTGTACTGAGTAAGAAAATCAAAACCAATGTAGAATACACATTCTAATCAGGCTTACTAATAGGCCCCCAGACCGGTTCAAACCACTCCGAAATTTGGTAGATAGACTCCAAAACATCTACAGTGACCATATCCATAACACATACAATAAGTTGTTTAACCCTTAACACACTTTTACAGTCCACAACATAGCATGCCTCTAAGAGAATCCAATCTCTACACATCAAGGGTACAAAAATCTTCATACATGATCTCTAACTCTCCTACTTAAATGACTGCCATGTCATGTATACTCAATCACCTCATGAGAAATCCATAAATGTCCTACGCCAAGTAGCAAAATCAAAACAACAACAGTTACCAACCACGCGATTCCTGTAGTACTAGTTAAGCATATGCAAATTAATACACAATGCATCTTATACAACACACACCCTTCTCATGCAATACAAGATAGTGTTGCATTCTCTTGAACATTTGAATCTCTCATGCTGCCTGGAACTCATGACCTTCTTTCCGAAATTGTGCCATAACCTTATTCATTCAATCTCAATCCCACACGGCTCACCACATCTATCATGCTGTTATATGAGATTCAAGAACCCCGATATCATCTTTTAATCATATGTAGGATGGTCTTCCTCATAATCACTCATCGACTAGAAACCTTCTACTTAACTCAATTCGGGGAGAATCACAACACGTAGCAAACTTTTCATATTCATAGAAGACATCAGCCTCAAGTCATGGTCAAAACTTTCATAAACTATTTGAAACCCATTTGCACATAACCAAGTCGTCTGAATCAAATCCCTCTAGATCAACCAAGTCACGTAGAATTCCAAACCCAAAAACCTTGCCCCAAAATCACTTGTAAAGCACTATCATACCAAGGGACAGACTATTTCTATTAGCATGCTGATCCATTCCACTATTTTACTAACCCAAACTCTTTAGATTACTCTTTACCTGCCTTCAATGCATCACTCTTCTTTACCATACGTTATGGCCCTCAGCTAAAACTCATCCTAAGTGATCCCAACATGAAACTACATCGTCTTAAAATTCGTAGGCCACTTATTACTTTTTCATGCACCCCAAGGGTACCTCAAATCGAAATGCTCGCTCAAAGAGACCTTCAATGAATTTGGAGTTGTTCCTTTTATCTCTCTAATACTGCAGTGTAGAATAAATAGTGATATAGAAAACTTGCAAGTCTTCGGCACAATCTAATGCAATTTTCTAATCCCTAGACACACAACAAAATTCGTAAACCTTTAACTACATCCTGGAACTTAAACGCACTATAACCATTCTCGAGAGTCATCCACTCTTATATAGTCTTGAATGCATAGACAAACATGTCAAATGGCGTGCTCTTTTAGCACATAAATACTTTACGAAGTAACCTTATCCTTAAGCAACCGAGTAAATTCAATCCCCTTGCACGTCACATCCACAATGTATATCAAACTAAGTCATTTCACAACCTTCATATATCGTTAAAGCATATTACATCAATGCATTTAGCAAATTCCTTACTCAAATCATCCTCGATGGCACCCTTTTCAAACCATATCCAAGTCTAGGAACTATAGCAACACATGCCCATATGACCAGATCGTCGGTGGTAAACTCCCCCACTTGGTTACAATCCATAAATAGTGGCGTATGTAGCAATATACTTACGGGTCCAATTGAACCCATAACTTTTAAGGCGGAGCATAAATTTATGTGTAAAAATCTATTAAACTTGCAAGAAATAGTGAATATGAACCCATAACTTTGAAAATATGGTCCAATGTTAAAAACCTTAATATTAAATCCATAGAACTTAAATTCTAGATCTGCCTCTTGCCATAAACACATCATTTGTTAACCCACAATACTCTTCTTTCTTAACCGCCATGGTCTTGCACTGTTATTCAGCTGAACACCTCATAAGCTCATATAACACTAATCATAACACACTTAAAATTACCTGCTAATGCTTACTCATCCTCATGGAGATCGTTCCAACTTCCTCAAGGAATCAGAACTCTAATTATAGTACATTCACTCCACTGGATAGAAGGAAAACTCTTCATAGAAGCCTCATAAGAATAATACAACCTCAAACCTTCCCGCAAGAGATAACAACCTGCTTAGCCTAAAATCGACATCTTCATATGATATTATCATGGTTACAACCACTATGCAGTCAATTAGTCTTTCAAGTTTATGATCATCAACAAGATGTAAAAATCTACTTCATTCTACGAATGAACAACTAAAAGATCCATCAATACACTAACAACTCATGACCGCATTGCAAAGTCCAGATGATAATCAATCATCCATATTCTCTTTGCATCTCAAGAAAATCCTCCTTGTCACATCCAAATATCTAAGCATAGTCCTCAATAAAATGATACTTATTACACAGCTATCTTGCCACTCAATGAGCCATCAATCCCATTACTAGGGACATTATCATACGTAAGAGTCCAAAATCACATACTCGCACAATTGAATTTGTCGAGCCAAAGCTGCAGTCGAAATCTAGCCTCAAGTCCCTTAGACTTGCCTACCTTCATAATACATAAAACCATCTTGCACCTCATCCACGACATCACAAGCCGTCGGTGCACAACTGATACCGAGTAATCCACATCACATACGAGTCAAAAGAAAGAAACTGAAAATCTAGGCTTCAAGCTGAAAAAAAGTTGCACGATAAGGATGAAAGAAAGAGAAGTTTCGTAGATTCCCTGTAGCCTCTGAAAGATAAGTATGGACGTCATCATATTGATCTACAAGATTCTACTAGACACTTGCTCAAAACTTGAGAACCTATGAAACTACAGCTCTGATACCAACTTGTCAAAACCCAAAATCTCACTAAGTCGTTATAGCACCTAACCCAAACTGTTAGGTAAGCCAAACAACGTATATACAACTCTAACAAGGAATCATCAATAAATAATAAATAAGATTGTGGAAATCAATACAACTATGCCAAGAACTGGTAATACAAGTCATGAGCAACTATGAGTAAGATTACAATTCTGATATGAAGAAAGTTACATCATCTATTTGAAATTTACATAAACAGAAATATAAGTCCTAAACTACTATGAAAAATTGGTAGCTTGTATCTAGAACGCCGGTACATCCTCAATGCTAGCCTTCGCCATCCAGAGTAGATCAACTCCAAAATATGCACGCAAGGTGCAGAAGTATAGTAAGAATACAACTGACCTAATGTACTGAGTAAGATATTGATTAAGCTCATTGAAGTAGTGACGAGGTTTTAGTCAAAAACTTCTCACTTTATTTAACTCGTGCATCGCATAGACAGGTACACAACAACGATACTAAAATTAAGTATAAAGTACATGTAAGGCCATTAGTACACATAGAGAAGACATGCACAAGCATCGTAAACAAACTAACACTTCAGAATGTAGAGAAGATATGAATTTGATATCAAATAACTCGTCAACCGTTGCATATAGAGAAGATATACATGAATAAATAACTCAAGTTGCATATATTGACATATAAAACGGATATGTACCGTAAATCATTTCATTAGTCAAAGTAACATATAGAGAAGATAATGTGTTTGAATATCAAATAACTCGTCAACAGTTGCATATAGAGAAGATATGCATGAATAAATAAGTCAAGTTTCATAGATTGACATATAAAGAAGATATGTACTATTAATCATTTCATCAAGTAAATCAACATATAGAAAGATAAGCATAAAAGGCATGTATTGGAGCTAGAATATAGAGAAGATATGTGGTAAAAATTATGTATACATTTAAGGATATATAGACAAGTGTAACGACCCGACCGGTCGTTCTGAGAGTTTAGCCCCGTTTTCCCTATTTCTCCTTCATTTTGTGCGGTTCAAATCTTACGTGTTGTGTTGGGCTGGTTGGCTCGGGTTCGGAGTGGCCGTGGTGAGAAATGAGACACTTAGTCTTTTAAATTGGCCTAATAGTTGAAAAAGTCAACCAGAAGTTGACTTATAGGTATATGATCTCGGAACGTGAATTTTATTGTCCGAATAGCTTCGTTAGGTGATTTGGGACTTAGGAGTGTGTTCGAAATGTGGTTTTGATGTCCGGAGTAGAATTAGGCTTGAATTGGCGAGTTTTTGGTGATTTCCGGTCAGCAGTGGAAAAATTAGCTATCAGGGTCGGAATGGAATTCCGAAAGTTGGAGAAGGTTTGTAGGGTCATATTGGATATGTGTGCAAAGTTTTAGGTCATTCGGGATGAGTTTTGGTTGGTTTCGGCATCATCGGCAAAATTTAGAAATCTCAAAGTTGATAGGCTTGAATCCGATGTGATCTTAGTGTTTTATCATTGTTTTGGGTGTTTCTAAGGATCGACTAAGTTTGAATAAGGTTATGGGATGTGTTGGTATGATTGGTTGAGGTCCCGATGGTCTAGGGTGAATTTCGGGTGGTTAACGAATCGATTTATGAATTTTTGAGATAGTTATTTTGTTGGTTTTTGCTTCAGGTATTTTTGCTCTTCGCAATCGCGTAGTCCAATTTGGGCAGGGGTGAAAGATTTATCTTTATGATCGCAGAGGTCAGGTTGCGATCGTGTGCCCAGGGTCGCGTTCGCGTAGAGGAGAGTGAGCTGGTGAGGAGTGGAAGGTTTTGTTCAGCGCAGTCGCGTGGGGAGAGATGCGATCACGTGAGTTGTGAAGGCAAATATTCGCGATCGTGTGGGCTATTCCGCGGTCACATAGGGTTAATTGTGGGGCTGACTTTTTGTGCTACGCCATCGCGTGGCACGTGCCGCGATCACGATTAAGGAATTAGACCTGGGCATAATGTTTAAAAAGCCATTGAATGGGCTATTGTGGTCCAATTTTTATGTTCTTGGTATGTATAGACTCGTGGGAGGATGAGGATTCTCGTGATGTAAATTTTATCAGATTCCGAGACGTGGGCCCGTGGGTCGGGTTTTGGCTAATTTCGGGATTTTTGGATATATTTGATAAATTTCGAATGGGTCTCGTCTCCCTAGCATATTTTGATATTATTAATCTTGTTTTTGATAGACTCGGAGCATTTGGGAGCCAATTTGAGGGGCAATAGTATCGCGGAGTAGCTTTTTGGACCAGTTTGATGTAAATAATGACTATAAATCTTGTCCTGAGGGTATGAAACCCCGGACTTCGCATTTTCTCACTATTTTGGAGTGGCGCACATGCCAGATGATGAGTGTGTGGCGTGCACTTATTTTGGATTTGACTTGGTCCTTCCCGTGGCAATTATTGAGTTACGTATTTACTTTTAAATCATATTGTAATGACTCAATTGAATTTCTTGAGCTCTAGCGCGTCATTCAGCGGTTTGAAGTCATGAGCAAATTTTGTTTCAAGTATTATGACTTGTAGGTGTGGTCGGACTTGAATTTCAGGAAGTTCGGAGTCAAATTGGAAAGAAAATTCTCATTTCAGAAGCCTTAAGTTGGAAGAATCGACTAAGACTGGAATTTGGGTACGATGATTTCAGACTGGGGCGTATGTCCGGATCGGGTTTTGGATAACCCAGGAGCGTTTCAACGTATATTGTGGAAGTTAGCATTTTAGAAGGAATTTCATAAGTCTGGGTTGAAGTGCATTTGGGTGTTATTGATGTCCGTTTGGGATTTCGAATCTGGGAATAGCTCCGATGATTCTGGAGTTGGGAGCGCAATCGGAAGTGAATTCAGAGGTGCGTAGGTCATTTTGAAGTCATTTGGCTAAAGATAGAAATTTGAAGGTTTTTGAGAAGCTTGACCGAGAGTTTGAGTTTTTGATATCGGGGTCGGATTCCAATTCCGAAAGTTGGAGCAGGTCCGTAAGGTCGAATATGACTTGTGTGCAAAATTTGGGGTCAATCGGACGTGATTTGATAGGTTTCGGCATCGGATGTAGAAGTTCGAAATTTTAAAGTTCATAAAGCTTGAATTGGAGTGTGATTCATGGTTTCCACGTTGTTTGATGTGATTTGAGGCCTCAAGCTAGTTTGTATCATGTTTTGGGACATGCTGGTAAAATTGGTTAAGTTCCCGAGGGCCTCGGGTGAAATTCGGAAGGTTAGCGGATGAATTTCAGACCAAAGAGTTGCTGAAATTTTCTGCAGAAAACTGTTTTGACAGCAACTAGTGCAATCGTGGAGCTGAATTTAGAAGCTTATATCTCAAAATATTTAAAGAATTTGAAAATTTTCAAAACATAAGAGTTTTATCCCTTGCATTCTAGTTTCCATAAACTTAAATCATTCATGATTTGGACATTTTATTAGAAAGTTATGATTGATTGAAGATGGCTGGTGGAGCAGTTTCGATAGAATTTTCTGATGCATAGATCCGACTTTAGAAGCTCATATCTCGGAATATATAAAGATTCATAAAGCGTACAACCTATCAAATTAAACATCTTCGAGTCTAGTTTCTAAATCATCAAATTGTTTGTCATTTGGATATTTCTACAAGGAGATATGGGCGTTTTAACAGAAAGTGTACAGCAAGGGAAAATTGTAATAGGATGTACAACCTGCACAGCGCAAGGTACAACTCGATGAAGCCTAGGCAGATTGTTTTAAACACGAGTTTTGGACCATTTCTTTCATTTGGTTTGGATGATTTTGGAGAGCTCAAGGAGTGATTTTCACCAAGTAACACTAGGTAAGTGATTTCTTCCTATTTTTGAGTTAAATATGTGATCCTACATGGATTTAGACATGGAAAATTAGTATAAATTTGGGATTTTTGGGGAAAAACCTAGAATTTGGAATTTTGGACTTTTACCATGAATTTGAGCATGAAAATTAGAGTAAATTGTATAATTGAGTTAGTAAAGCTATGGGTAGAATTTATCTTCGAGAAATTTCGGAATCCGGACACGTGGGCCCGAGGGCATATTGGTCAACTTTTCGAGCGTAGTTGGAAACTTATATAATTTGAACTGTTACAAGTATTAGAATGAATTTATATTGGTTTTCCCGTTATTTGAATAGTTTTGGGGCGTTGTGCATCAATTGGACTCGTCGGAAGTGCTTGGAGACCGGTTATGGAATTTCGGAGCGAGGTAAGTCTCTTTTCTAACCATTTGAGGGGGAATTGTCCCCATAGATGAACTAATTAAATATGTGCTACTATTTTTTGGGGCTATTTACACACGAAGTGACGAGGGTCCGTGCGTAGCTACTATCATGTTTATGTCCGCGTAGTCTAGGACCCAAAAACATGTTTTAAGCCGTTTTTGTAATCTTATTGATGAAAATAAAGTGTTTAAACCTTACTGAACTTGGTCAAAATGGATTTCTGGAAAAGATTTAAATACTATTTTTGTGACCTTTAAAAGAGAAATTTGTCATTTACTTGAGTATTTTCTTTCCCGATGTAGTCGGGGTGGACTGTTTGATTGTTCATGACTATGTGTGACCGCTTCACAGTTTACATTCCGCGAGCGGAGAGTTATTTCCCCCACTCTCATGAGAGCGGGCCGTACGCCACGACGTGATTGAAAGATGTAATTATGGTTCGGGTCGTTCGACCCTCGGCAGTGCACATATATGATTATTATGATGGCTCAGGCCGGTTGTCCTTTTCATGTATGTGCATATTAAATTGTTAATTATTTTTCATGGATATTGAGTGAGTAGATATTTGGGGAAAAGAAAATGAAGTAGTAATTGTTTGTTTACTTCCCGCTTTTACTTGTATTACTGTTACTTCAATGTTCATTGTCTTATCATCCTCGTATCCTATTGCTTTTAACGTATCTTGTTAATTATCTTGTTCGACCCTAGTGAGTGTCAAGTCGACCTCTCGACACTGCCTCTTCGAGGCTAGGCGAGATACTTACTAGTACACGTTGTTTTCGTACTCATGCTACACTTGCTGTGCATTTTGTTGCACAATTACATTCATAGCAATATGGCTGACTTGGAGACTTAGACGAGCTGCATCATTCAGAGACGACCTGCAGTCGGCAGAGTCTTCCTCTATGTATTTTATTTCCATTTTTATTCCTTGTCCAATTTGTATTTTGGACAAGCTTTGTAGAATTTGTAAGATTCTTAGAAAATTCTCATGTACTTGTGTCACCGGGTTCTGGGATGCATTTGGGATGTATTTTATCAATATGGAATATTGGACTGTTATTTTTACTTAATGGATTTTATTTAGATATTACGTGTTAAGTGGAAGGTAATGATTTTCAAAATTGCTAAAACAGGAAATTTAACTTAACCATTTAATGATTGGCTTTCCTGACAGTGGTGTCCGGCGCCATCACGACCTTATGGATTTTGGGTCGTGACAACTTGGTATCAGAGCACTAGATTCCCTTAGATTTCACGAGTCATGAGCAATTCTAGTAGAGTCTTGCGGATCGGTATGGAGACGTCTGTATTTATCTTAGAGAGGCTACATGGCTGTTAGGAGTACTTCCCTTCTTGATTCCTCATCGTGCGATTCGATTCCTTTGAGGCTTACGCCTATGTTCTTCCTACTCTATATTATACGTCGCGAAGCGCTTGTTATGAAACGTGGATTTGAGGAATTGAAATGGTGCTACGGATATGGTGCGAGATATTTTCCATGTGTAGTTGGTTGGGGCTGTTGTTGTGTCCCTGCAGAAGAATATTATGTTGTTTCAGCTCGGTTGCTGTGTTTCTGAGAACTTTGAGGCTATGCTCAGATTGTTATGATGCTTACGATTGGTTATCGCGCGGTGTTGATATGATGGTAGAATGCTTGCCCATATGTCGGGGTAATGAATTACTTGAACAGAGGTCTTCTCAGAGCATAATTTCGAGATTTCAGTATTTTAGTTCCTGCGGAGGAAGGGCAATTGGACTATGAATGTTCAAGTCTGGGGAAATAAAGTAATAAGACTTGGTGTTACCAAGCGAGGTGGAGTTTTCATCTGTGATGTGGTATCGCTGTTTTGATTGAATAGAATGTGTTAAGTTTGTCAGTGTTATAGTTCTTTGGTTGCATTGGGTCAGAGTGTTGTGAAGTAGTATTGAAGAAGCGGTTGTCAGAGATCGTGGTGTGTGGAGGTTAAGAACTGAATAGTTATTTCTAATGAAGGCAACTCGAGAAAGATGATCTTCGGAGAGTTTGAAGTCGTGGTGATATGCTGGTTTAAGAGCTACGGAGAATGATATTGAATTGCACAGCTGTTGGTCCCAAAACGCACTCGCAAGTATACGTGGTCGTAGCAAGTAATAATAATATTAAATCGAATGTCGAACCCACGGGGACTTGTGTAAACTACTTGCCAAATCACTCTAATTGTTATTTAATCAAGCCAAAATAAAATCCAGGTATGTAACTATTTTATACTACGATTCTATGATAGAACTAATTATCAAGTAATGAGAGTATTGTTGTATATTCAATAGAGACAAATATTCCAGGGTTGTGATCAATTCACCACTCGTATTGCATTCTAATTAACTCTCCCTTTATTATAATTCACCCATGGTTGCTAATTAATCGATAAATGCTCTCATAGCCTTCTCCCGAAGCACTACTCGCCTATTCTCAATAGATTAACGCCTATATTCCTATGAAATTAATCTATTAGAACGCACTAAGATTAGGATGTTTAATTAACCACAGTGACTAGGTATATTCCTATCCTAACCACAAATCCGCTCCCCTAAAGGGTTAAGATCGGGCTCTCTTCAATTCTTCTCTAATCTATATACGGCTTTCCCAAGCATAACATAGATAGTATATAGAACCTAACTGTTGGCCAGACAATTAAGCAATTAAACACAGAATTGAAGAAACAACCATATATTGAGTGAACTATAATCAAGGTTAAATTAATGTCGAATAACAATATTCATGGCTAAACCACAACCCCAGAACAATGGGTGTTTAGCCACTCATGCTAAAATCACACAATTGCATAAGTCTTGAATGAATTGTAAATACTAGAAAAAGATGAAGAAAACTGATAATCCTTTGCTTCTTAATGATCTTGTGTGTATCTTCTCTCCAAAAATGGCATCCTCCCCTCAAAGTTGTGTTTTTGGGTCTATTTATATGTTCGGGACAAACCATAAACGTGTAGGAGACTTCTATTCAAATCGGGAACACTTAAGACCTTCAAAACTTGGAGTTGACCTGACAAGGGACCCTAGGCGTTAAGCCCCAAATGCCCAGCTATAGCCTGGGCAGGCCTTTTCGACTCTTGAGCGTATTTTTGACGTTTATGCATCCATTTAGCTCGGATTCCTTCTCCAATTCACCTACACATGAAATATACTTTATTATGCACATATGACGTGTATTTCTATCACAAACGCACACAAAATATAAGGTACATAATGCTTAAAACCATGAATTCTAGCCACGCATCAACACCCCACACTTAGACTCTTGCTCGTCCTCGAGCAATGGGACAACCTACTACCCTTCAACACGTACACATTTCATTAAAAAGGAGTATTTTACTTTTCAATCACACACATTACCCCTTAACTATGATCGATACCGGCAATCAAGTATGAGCATACAAAATTTCACATTCTTTCCCTTCCTTAAACATGCCCAAGTATAACAATTTAGTCAATCATACCAACAACCTAATTGCAACCACCCAACCTCACTAGTCAACTTGCAACTACTAGGCCCTCTCAATTCACGCACTTACCCAACAAGAAAGTTACATCATTACCAATCGTTCATAAGATCATGTGCCCTCACTAATCAACAAAAAAGTGAATATAACTAGTCCACTCATTCAAATATGCTTTTGAACATTATTTAAGGACATCACACAATTGAACAAATTCACTCACTCTCACAAAGAATTCATATGCATCCCGTGGTCGTACCATAAGCTCGCCCGTAGTGTAGATCTCCACTAATTCAAGTTAGCCAAATCTAGGATCAATTAGGACTTTTAAGGTTGTAATGAGGGCTACGGGATGAGTAGGATATATTTAGGAATAGTTACTAACCCTCCTAAGCACTTTAATACACTACCTTCACAAATCAAAACATATTCAACATAGCCTTTTTCAATTAAGCACTTCTATATTTTCACTAGCACAAATTAATAAAAATTGGAGGTGTGTATCTTTTTGTACATACTTTTACTATCATTTTTTCTCTCTTTCTTTCCTACACACACTCCATACATGAAGATTCAATGGCAAGTGATTTTTGAATACAATTTTTAGTGCACTAACAGGACTTTCCATGGCTCCACTCAAAAGTTAATCCCCAATATCCCACCTTACTTCTTGTAGCGACTAAGTGCCTTAGGAGAAAAAGGTGCAAAAACCTCAATTTGAGAACAAAATAGGGGTACGACTTGTAATGTGGATACCAACAAAAAGGTCCAAAGGCTCAAAGAGGCTAGCAATGGACATTTTTAATTTTCATGTGACAAGCACATCCATGATCAAACAAGAAAATGCCTACGTCATCTCCTAGACTAGCATAACCTACAATTTCGCTTTGATTAGTACACGGGGAAAGTTCTAGACTACATAGGATAGCATAGAAAATCATTGAACCTCACTGACACATTGCACGTGACTCAATCACAACGGTTTTATTCAACTCTCAAGTCAAGCAAGCACACAAAATTGAGAGAATTAAGCTATATTACACTATGTAGCATACAAGTCGAACAACTGAGCTAAGGCGTCACAAAATAGGATATTTATTTTTTCTCAGGCATCACATGTCAAACCAAATATAAGGGAAAGCAGAATGTATGTCATAACCTAATATGCCGACATGAAACATGTCATAGGGTATTTCTCAGTTACTCATTTTCTTCCTAACTACTCTAAAAAAAACAAAAATAATTTAAAGTACCCGGTTCAAGTTACACCCTTGGAAAAGAACCATGGTCCAAAGAAAAACCAAGGGGGAATTACTAAACTACCTAAAATAAAAAATCTTTTTGGTATTTTCTTTAGACTTACTTCCCTCAAGAGAACTATCTAGGAGATCCATCGTCGGGAAGAGTCCACATATTTATATATATAAAAAAAACAAAAAAACTAAAAAATTAAAAGAAAAATCATTTACTACCATGAATACAAAACTACAACACGAAACCACATACAGTGCAACAATTACACAATACATATGTACAACACCCCACACTTAATTCATGCACTGTCCTCAGTGCATCATATATAGACAAAACAAGTAACAGAAGCAAGGTACAAGAAACTCCCTGATCATTCAGCATCTTCATCATCTGACGCTCTCCATTCCTCCTCATGCTCATATTCTCCATCATCCTCCTCATATGAGCGCATCAGCTTCGCATCAGAGTCGTCAGGTGTGTTGATATCCTCATCATCTGGGAGACTGTATCCCTCACCTGCTCCAATCATCTGCTGAGCCTGAGCATGGAGGGGGTATCTCTGATCCAACTCATCTCTCTCTTCAACTGACACTGGTCGACCTCCTATTCGCAACTGCAAATCCATCATCTCGCGCATTGCGCTCGGCATTAGTCAGTGAAGAATGTTCTTTCAGTCTTAATCCGGTGATATCAGTCTCTCGTGCGAGTTGATCAATGGTATGGTCAAAGTTGGGATCAACCGCTACACTTTCATTTAGCAGGAACTGAGTCAGGAAATTTGGGAATGGTATTCGATCAATTCTATTGCTCGAACGCACAAACCCCATTTGATAGCGTATCAAAAGGCCCACATTTTACTCTCTGCCTCGTCATGAGGAAGTAGAGCACACAAATCCTCTCTCGGCTGATTAAGGTGTCATGGGTGCATGGTAGTATCCATGCATTAATCACTTTAAGCCACACCTAGGTTTCAGCCTTCATTTTCTTCTTGGGAAACCTTTTATGGCGATTTGTGGCTCTATCCGAATCCAAGCAGCCCTGGACTCAACCTCACAAAGTGTGTGCCTCACCTCTCTATAGTTAGGATGGCGGTTGAATTGCTCTAAAGGCTCCACCGGAACATTTGGTGCACCTAGAAAATTGCATATGGCCTTGGCTGAAAAATCCACCAAGTGCCCACGAATTGGCACCAATCTGTCCTTGTCCTTAGGGTCAAACCCTGCATAGAATTCCCGGACTAAGTTAAGGTTGATGTTACCATTGTGCCAGAACACATATCCTAAACCCAACTCATGGATGCTCCTCCAAATTGCTGGGAATTTTGTTCTTAGACTCACTTCCTTAATGGCCCCTTCAGGGTGAACATGCTTGGGCTTGCAGCGTGCATACCATTTTTTGGATTGTACTGGTATGCTGTTGATACCATATTCCCGTTGACCAACAGGTTGCTGTCTCATAGCAGCGACAACAGCTACTTCTTCCTCACCAGTTATACTGGAAGTAGCATCTCCCCCTTTTCTTTTCTTCTGAGGCGGTGGGGGTTTTGCTTTGGTTTTCGCTGGGGCCGAAGACGTGGCCTTTCCTTTGCCTGTGGCTCTTCTGGGTAGCATCTTTTGCCCTACACAGATGATCAGTAGTTAGTGGGTGGCACAAAGTGTGTACTATATGCTTTCCCAATTTGCCAAGGTTACTCAGACTTCACCTTGGCGCGTTTATGAACAATTGACACATAAGGCTTCTTGTGAGCCTCTTGACACTTAAAATTTCATGGAATTCAAGATGCATGAGACTAGTGGTTTGTTTCTCGGAGACTCGGGCTCCAAATGGGATATGTATTGCCATTGATGCATTACATCGAGCACTTGGCTAGCACAATTTCCATGGGAGCTCTTATGGACTTGAGGGACCGTCTCATGTACCCAAATCTGGTTGGGGTTCCATAATACCACTTAGCTTCACAATTTCAGCCCATTCCTAAAGGGTTTCGGGGATTGGGATTCACAACATAATGCAATATGACCATGAACTGCATAAACCCATAAAGAATAACCATGAATCAAGGATACACCTGTCATAATTATAACACCCAATTCGAAGTAACAAAGGATAGAGATAGAACCATACCTCAATTATTGATGTGTGTTTGTCGGATGAAGTGCACCACGAAAATCAAACCTGTGCAAATCTGTGTGTGTTGTGGGTGTTGTGTTGGTGAAGATGAGTTTTGATGTGTGTGTTAATCAATGTGTTTTGGTGTGAGTATGCGAGAAAATATATGTTGGTTGTGTTCTTGGGAGTAGAAACTTGCTTGAGAGAGAGTTGGGAGATGTAAAAATAAGAAGAGGGAACTTACCTGGCGTTTGGTGTGCGTTTTAGTCAAAAATCCCGGGCACCCTAGCGTTAGCCATGCATTAGAGCTGAAACGCCCAGACCAACCTGGCGTTAGCCAGGCGTTAGGGGCTTGTCGCCTGATGCCCCCTGGCGTTAGCCACACTTTCCATCATGGTAAAACACTGCTCCTATCACCCGAATGCACTTGCAAGCTCGTTAGTACCTATAATTAAACGAAATACTTCTAGCTATGCTAAGATTTAACTAAGCATTGGGCTGCCTCCCAATAAGCGCCTTAGTTAATGTCGTGGCACGACGATTACAACAAGTTTTAACTAAGCATTAGGTTGCCTCCCAATAAGCGCGCTTAGTTAATGTCATGGCACGACGATTACAACAAGTCAATAGGTTGCCTCCTGTGAAGCGCCTGATTTAACGTCGCGTCACAATGCAGAATCTCGCCTCACTCATCAGCGAGCACGACTTTGGTCTTCTCACGATTTATGGTACCACTCCAATAGTGTTTGACTAAAACGCNACTCATCAGCGAGCACGACTTTGGTCTTCTCACGATTTATGGTACCACTCCAATAGTGTTTGACTCTATGTCCATTCACTAAAAATTTTCTTTCACCATGTATAGCTCACAACTCAAGTGCACCATATGGGGTGACTCTCACTATCTCAAATGGGCCTGACCATCTTGATTTTAGCTTTCCAGGAAACAGTCTAAGCCTAGAATTGAATAATAATACCTGTTGTCCTTGCTCAAAATGACGCGGATTTATATGTTTGTCATGCCATCTCTTGGTCTTTTCTTTGTAGAGTTTGGCATTTTCGTATGACTGCAACCTGAACTCATCCAATTCATCCAACTGCAGCAATCTT
>ML372375.1:0-30260 GCA_005239525.1 Nicotiana knightiana
ACTGAATGTAAGCTCAGTCTATGGCATGTTCAGATATAGGATTGTCCCGCATATGTGTTGAAACGGAAGCGGATATGTAAGTTGGAACTAAGAATGGATAGGTGCATGTTTATTGAATATCCAAGAAAATGAATGGAGTTTTATTTTATTGTCCTAAAGAAAATAAGGCAATTGTTAAAACAAATGCATTTTTCTAGATAAGGACTGTTTAATAAATCATGTTCCTAGAAGTAAATCAATTTTACAGGAACTGGGCAAATAAATAACTAGATGTTCAAGAACATCGAAACCCACATGTCAGGATTGACGTTCCGTTGCATTTAAGTAGTTGCAGAATGTTAAATACATGCCTTTATCAAGTGGGAGTGATGTTTGAACAGTGAACACTATAGTAAGAAGTCGCTAATATTTCAAAGCCATAAGGTAATGAAAGTAATATTAGTAGTACTTCGTCGGAGTGGGAGAATACTAAGAAAAATTATAGTTTGGTATACACTCTTGGGATAGTTTCAATAACAGGAACCCTGAAAAGTTTAATACAAACCTAGATAGTTACGACAAAGCACTATTGGACAAAGATTGCATCAGAAATAACTTGGCAAGATTCTTTAACAAAATCTTATTTTGTGGAGACTTTTAATAGTCATGTAAAAAGAATGCCTGAGAAAGTTGTAGATGCATGGTTACAAGTCTAAGTGGGAGATTATNAATTTTTGGGATATATACTATTAACCATGAGTTTGGTTTGGATATAGTATTTATTATGAAACAATTATTTATTCAATTTTAATAAAGTTTTAAATACCTTTACTTATATAGTAGATGATTTAGTGTATAGAGTTTAGCTTATACACAGAAGGTTAAATCATCGGTTCTTATAAGTATAAAGTTTGAATTCACAATCTAATGATGGAATTGGACAAACCATCATGGATGATTGTAGCACAAGATTAAATATAATTTATCTTGATTATGGGAATGGTTTAATTCCAACTTCTTGTGCTAGTACATTTTGTATGTATTGAACGGACCAAGTAGAGATAAGTATTTTATACTGACTTAATAAAATAAACTCTCTAGCCATTAAATGTACTTATACTCTTAATCTTGATATAATTATTATTAGTTGTGTATATTATTATTGTTTTAATTTATTAAAAGGCGAGATTCTTTCGTGGGTCAATATGCCTGGTAAATTGGATAATAATAATGTACATTGGCGAAGTAATAGTTAGTTGATGGAATCCATGTCTCGGTTTAGAGATTGATGATACACCTTTATGAAAGCTTATAAGTTTTCATGTGTAAACCCGACCGGTAGATTTTGTATCCGACACATGAAATAAGTTAAGAGAAATTCTAAAGGAAATAATCAATAAATTAAATTGTAAGTAATTTAATTTAATTGATTAGTATCTGAATCTTAACATGGGGAGTTAAATAAGATTTAATGGATAAATTTCAAAATTGAATAAAGAGTGCAATTACGAATTTTTAGTGGAATAATTCGTAATTAATGATGGTAGATATTAATATCGAAAATTAGAAATTTAATTCCATAATTGGAGCCTTGTTAATTAAATTTTGTGATCCCTACTATTCCTAACTAATAGGAAATAAAGGAATCTTTTTTCTGGTGGAAAAGAAAACCCAACAGGTTTTGGAAAAGGGTTTTAACCCTTAAAACTTGTGCTATAAATACATAAGGTTTTCCACCTAGAAAAGTAAGAGATAGATGGCCGAAATTTTTAGCCATGGTGGCCGAAAATTTCAGCATATTTTCCTAGAAATTTCGCCCATACGAAATTGCTATTTCCGAGTATTATTTGGGTAACACAGTAGAAGACCGTGGAACGTTCGAGGATCACGATCGTGTGGGTGGTGGGTGTCACGACCCAAAATCCCTAAGGTCGTGATGGCGCCTGACACCATTGTCAGGCAAGCCAATCATATATTTAATTGAAACAATTTCTGGTTTTTAACATTTATGAAAAATATTTCCTTTCACTTTATTACATATTACCTAAATAAATATTTATTAAGAAAAACAATAATTTAAATATTACAATTTAGCAAACATATCCCAACACATCCCAGAACCCGGTGTCACAAGTACATGAGCAATTTCTAAGAATTTATACAATCATTACAAAGCCTGTCCGAAATACAAATTGGACAAGAAAATTTAAAAATGAAAATCAATACAGTACGAGAGAGAATCTGTCAGCTATGAATCGCCTCCGGATGATGCAGCTCGCCTAAGTCTCCTAATCCTCCACATTGCTATGAAAGTACCTGTGCAATAAAATGCACAACAAGTGTAGCATGAGTACAAAAATAACGTGTACTCAGTAAGTCGCCCCCTAATCTCAGAGAGGTAGTGACGAGAGGTCAAATTAGACACTTACTAAAGGTCAATTTAGAATATTTAAGTATGACACTAAGCATGATTATCAGGCAATTTATTAAAAATCAGGAATAAATATTTTTAACTCCGTTCACGTTTAACACTTTATATCTTCGTCATATTAATAACAATTAATCAACATGGGTGATTTAATAAAATAACAATAAATCGATGGGAAGTAACAACTTCTTCCAAAAATCTTTTTAATAACTTTAAATCTCTGTCATTTCAATTGATAACTTAATATTTCAGGCTAGTAATCAGGAAAAAATCATAGCAAATACGTAGTAAATATCATGCGCAAGCAATGCCGAGGGTCGAACGACGCGGACCGACAATAATAAACTGTGCACTGCCGAAGGGTCGAACGACTTGAACTATAGATGCATCTATTTTTTCCCCTCGCGAATCGATCATGCGACGCAGTCAACATAAAAATAATAAGGCTAGCCTGCTCGCGAATCATACCTGGGACTCAGGTGCTCATATGTACACATATTCACATAATAATTCCGCATTTTTATCAAGAAGCAGTTACTCAGAAAAGTGGTAAAATTCTTCTTAAAGGAACATGAAAAATAGCTTTTAAATCTTTGTTTTGAAACTCATTTGCCAAGTTTAATAATATTCAATAATATAACCTTATCAGGAACACAATTATCCACAGATGAATCAATTCTCGTCCTAAATGATTAAGAAGATGTACTCTACTCTTCTTTAGATATTCAATTACGATTTCGATTACATTAGAAATTCAATATTACAGGCAGGATCACAGGTATAACACATAAGGCATGTTAGTGGGTCCTAGACTACCCGAACATGGCATAATAGTAGCTAAGCACGAACTCCCGTCACCTCGTGCGTACGTAGCCCCCCGAAGATAATATCATGTACTTAATTAATTCACCTAGGGGGACAATTCCCCCTCACAAAGTTAGAAAGGAGACTTACCTCGCTCCGAGATTTCCATAACCGGCCTCCAAGCCCTTCTGATGACTCCAAACAGATGCAAAATGCCCCAAAACTATACAAATAACGACAAACCAATGAAAATTCATCCTAATACTCACAACACATTCAAATTATATACTTTCCCAGCCCCGCTCAGTGAAATGACCAAAATGCCCTCGGGCTCACGTGCCCGGATTTCGAAATTTCTCGAAGATACATTCTATCCATAACTCTACTAGTTCAATCATACAATTTACTCAAATATTCATGCTCAATTCGTGGCTAAAAATCCAACTTTCCATTTTCTAGGTTTCTTCAATATTTTCCAAATTCCTACCAATTTCCATGCCTAATCCATGCATATAATCTTGTACTTAACTTAGAGGCATGAAAGAGTTACTTACCCTAACATTGCATGAAGGAATCCTCTCTTTTAAGCCTCCCAAAATCGCCTAAGCCCGTGAAGAAATGAAGACAAATGAACCCAAATCCTTGCTTTAAAACATTCTGCGCAGGATGATTTCCGCACCTGCGGTCCTACCTCCGCACCTGCGCTCCCGCAGGTGCGACCAATCTCCCGCACCTTCGGCTTCCTCAACTCCAGCCCAAAATCGCACCTGCGCTACATTGTCCCACCTGCCGCTTCGCAAGTGCCGAAATTCCATCGCACCTGCGATCTCAGCCAAGCCTGCCCACTCTCGCACCTGCGGCGCCAAAACCGAACCTGCGGCCAAATCCTCGCAGGTGCGGATCACACCAGATGACAACAATACCAGCCTTCTTCAAACTCTCAACTTGATCCGTTAACCACCTGGAATCCACCCGAGGCCCCCGGAACCCCGTCCAATCATACCAACCTGTTCCAAAATATAATGGGGACTTGCTCGAGGCCTCAAATCACATCAAACAACATCGAAATCACGAATCGCACTCAAATCCCAACTTTATGAATTTAGAATTTTCCAACTTCTACATCCGATGCCGAAACCTATCAAATCACGCCCGATTGACCCCAACTTATGCGCACAAGTCATATCCAACATTACGGACCTGATCCAACCTCCGGAATTGCATTCCGACCTCGATATCAAAACTTTCACTTCTGGTCGGATTTCTCAAAAACCTTCAAATTTCTATCTTTATCCAAATGACTTCAAAATGACCTACGGACATCCAAATTCACTTCCGATCACGCTCCCAACTCCAGAATCATCTTACGAAGCTGTTCCCAGACTCGGAATCCCAAACGGACATCAAAAACTCTAAAATGCACTTCAAGCCCAAAAGTATGAAATTCTTCTAAAATGCTAACTTCCATAATATACGCCGAAACGCTCTCGGGTTATTCAAAACCCGATCCGGACATACGCCCAGGTCCGAAATCATCATACGGACCTGCAGGAACCTTCAAATCCTGATTCGAAGGTCGTTTACTCAAAATTCCAATCTTAGTTGATTTCTTCCAACTTAAGGCTTCTGAAATGAGATTTTCTTTCCAAATCAACTCTAAACTTTTCGAAATTCAATTCTGACCACACCTACAAGTCATAACACCTGAAACGAAGCTGCTCACGGCCTCAAACTGCTGAACGACGCGCTAGAGCCCAAAACGACCGATCGGGTCGTTATAGTGGAGATTCCATTGAGAAGTTATGGAATTGAAGAATCGCGCGAAAAACAGATATGTTCACGCTTCAAAATATAAATCGTGAAACCCCGTTTATGTTAGTTGTCTAAATTACATGTGATTTTGATACTGGGATTGCTTTCGCTGCGTATAATAGTCCATCAGTTTATCATGTTAGGTGTTGTCCTGATTTTCTTACTATATTTGATTTCAGTATCTGTTGAAGGAAAGGGCAATTTATTTATCATAATTAGATTTCTATCTTGTAGACGGAAATTATAAATTTCTTATATTTGGCTAGTCCCTTTTCTTGTAGGAAAATGTTTGAACTTTTATAAATTGAGGATCCTTCCTTCTCATTTAGTAGCATCCACAATATAGTCAAATGGATTTGAGAGTCGTATTTAGGGGGAGGATTTTATGGGACAAGTGTTAGTGTGTCACTTGTGGTTACCTCTTCGTGAGGTTGTTCTCTCGATATTTTGTACTCTCTTTTATATAGTGGATTGCTCATCTCCGCTGTGGGCGTATGACAATTGACCGAACCACGCTAAATATTTATTTTTCTTTTGGTATATTTCTCTTTTGTTGTTGGATTTATCGTCGTTCAAAGTTTGCTTTACTAGCTCCCACATGACACATGATTATTTCGGTCCTAACATATCAAACACGTAGATAAACCAAAAGGTACTTATAAGTTAGTTTGACCAGCTTATAAGATTTGCCAAACACCCTCATAGTACCATCTTTTGATTTTTCGAATTAGTAAGAATAAAATTTTCAGTATAAAATTTTCAGTGCCATTATATTTCAAGTCGGATTATAGGGATTTTTTTTGTTCGGGAAAATATGAATGGGAGCTTTGAACTCTGGGTGTATTAGGTAACTTGACGAGAAATTTTCATAATCATCTATAGTTTAGAGCCTAGTAATTATAATTCGCCTAATTACTATGTGTAGCTACTATTTATTTAATTGCTACTAGCTAGTATCATTTGTATTTAAACGCGCAACGAATATAACACATGTCAAATGTATTCATTCGCGCAATGAATACAATGTGTATCGGTAAAATACAAGGGGGTATACAAATGATACAACTTGTATCAACTTTATACATGGGTAAATACAATGGATACAACATGTATCAAATGTATTTGTTCGACTACAACTAAGGCGAAATTAGTACAGTTGTTGCAGATGTATGGAACATGTTCAAATATTCATTGGTATCAGAGCTTCCTTCACCTTTTTTTTACACTAGTCTTATGGTACGCGCTTTGCGCGTGTAACTACGTCGGGGAGTAGATGACTTTTTAGAAAATCGTATTAGTACTATTAAATATAATATGTTTGTATAAAAAATAAAATGTACTCCTTAAAATATAGCAAAAGACTTATCTATAAACTCTTCCGTGTTAATTTTCTACTTTTTTATTTATTATCTTTCACCGCCAATAGTATTCTTATAAAAATAAATTTAGGTATCCTAAGAGTTTTGTCAACCTAAAAAATAAATATAATTTACGACGAATTTGAGAAATAGTTGATTTGAATTTTTAGACTTAATTATTTGGCCTTAACGTTAACGAAACTAATTTATGTTTTATCGATTTAAATTCTTAATATTAACTCATTCCAAGTTTTAAATATTTAATTGTAACATGAAAGGGATTGCAATTATGTTATATCTTTCAAATAAAAATAATTATATAATTAAAATTTAATTTATTTGAAGTACTGAATGCTAAATCTCTGTACATAGCTCAAAATAAAATAAAAAATTAGTTAATTTTTAGGTCTTAAATATTTAAAAATTAATATGAAAGATATTATAGTTAAATTGAATAATTATAATAAGAAAGGATTAATTAAGAAACTATTGGCTAAGATAAAAAAAAACTAATATCGGTAAAAAAAATTACATATTGTTACTATGTTTGACCCTAAAAAATATATATTGATACGACCTTTTATTATAGCATTCCATAATACTTTGTTTTTTGAATCCTATGACATATAAATAAGAATTATTTTTTATCAACCCTTTTAAAGATTTTTTTTTCTAGAATGTCTAATAAATGTGATGACCCAAGGGGACATTCTATGAATTTAGACTCCATTCTAGGTTTAATAGCCTTAAAAAAATATTAATTTTAAATACCTCAATTTGCGTGTGCAGTCCTGGCGTGAAACCGGAAAGCTTTCATGTGAAGATATGAGAAATAGTAATTTCTAGAGTTAAAATTTGATAAAAGTTGACTCTGGTTAACATTTTGAGCAAACGGATCCGGATCTGTATTTCGACAATCTCGGGAGGTCCGCAGTAAAATATGGGACTTGGTCGTATGCCCGGAATTGAATTCCGAGGTCCCAAGCCTTAGAAATTAATTTTTAAAAGAAATTGTTTTGCTGAATTATTAATAAAATAAAGAAATGAATTAACGTTTGAAACCATTGGTATCAGGGCTGTATTTTGGTTCCGGAGCTCGATACAGGTTTGTTATAATATTTAAGCCTTGTTTGCAAAATTTGGTGACAATCGGAATTTATTTGACGTGATTCGGACATCCGGTTGATAAATAGTGAACTTTAAGTGTTCTTGAGAAAAATAATGAGTTTTGAGGTTTAATTCATAGTTTTACATGTTATTTTCATGATTTGATTGCAAGAGCAAGTCCATATGATTATTTTATACTTGTGTGCATGTTTGGTTTAGAGCCCTGAGGGCTCGGGTGAGTTTCAAATAAGTTTGGGCTGTGTTGTGCTCGTTCTTTCTTATGCTTCAACGTCGTTTCTTCAAGCGTAAATGATATCATATTGAACAAATGAGCTCCAATTTCTGTTTTGAATGAAGTATTAGATCCGTATCGTAATTACGGACTCGTAGCAAAAAGAATCATCGAATTTGGACATTTTTTGAGGATTTTATGGTCATTTTACAAAGGTTGCCAGATTTTTTAGGTTAATTACGAAATTGCCACTGACGGCGAATTTAAAATCTGCACTATTTGTAAATATTAAAACCTACATATCTCGTTCATTATAAGGTCAAATTGAGTGATTCAAAAGCCTAAATTGACTAAAATTTCACAAGGAATCCATTGGAGGCATAGAAATATAGTTTCGGGATCGTTTGGAATGATAAACGAGCAAGAATAGCTGGCAGAAAAATATATATAAAACCGGCAGACTTCTTCTTCAAATTTTTGAACCCCACAACCCTAGGAACGAATTTCTTTACCAAATATCATCCCCAAGTCATAGGTAATCAATTCTAAACGTTACTCTTTTAATTACTCATTTTTTTTCATCACTTTTAAATCAAAAACTAAGAATTTTCATGGTAAAAATTGAAGGTTTGGTTAGAATTAAGAAATTTTGTAAAAATCGAATCTTTACCTCGAATTGAGGTCAGGTTTCGAAACTAATTGTATATTTGAATTCGTAGGTGAATGGGTAAACGTAATTTGGTCCGAACCCCGAGTTTAGACCAAGCGGGCCCGGGGTCGGGTTTTCACTTTTTTTGAGAAAACTTAGAAAAAATTATAATTTTCAATAAATTTAGTTCCTTTAGCCTTAATTAACGATATTGAGTTAATTATGATTAGATTCGAGCAAGTTAGAGCAAGATTCTAAAGGAAAAGCCATAATTGAGCAGTGAGTGGCCTACGAAATTGAGGTAAGTGTTTGGTCTAACTTTGACTTGAGGGAATAGGAAACCCCACTTGTTTGTTTTTTGAAATGCATGTGTGTGGTATATAGGTGAGGTGAAGAGTATCTATGCACCACCAAATTGCCTGTTAAGCATGATCCCTTTTACGTTTCTAACTTAATTGATTCTTGTCTTAATTGTTTTATGTTCATTATTGTTTCTATGACTACTTGGCCTTGTTATTTTGTTGTTAAATATTGTGGTGGTTATTTTGGAAAGAGTATTGGTTGTTTAGCTGGTTCCCTTGTGGTAAAAAATGGTTGACCGGTTTGGAATTATTTTTACGAGGTATAGGTATATATATATAATTGTTTCGTGATTGTTGAGGCTCACGTGGTTATTTGATTTCATTGATTTATTTTCAATTGTTGTTGTAAGTGTGTTAAAAGTATTGGCTGTTCTCTTGATTCTATTATGGTATATAAAGACTGAGTTGGGTTGAGAGTGTTACGGTGGTTACATATAATCTGGCTGGTTTTATTATGGAATGATATTGGTTGAAGCTTACGAGCTATACTGTTTTTTGTTTGCAATTGTTGAAACAAAAATATTGTGAAAGGCTTGGCCTGAATTGTGAAATTTATGAATAAATTGATATGAGATGTCTGGTGGGAGCGGGTTGCACGCCGCAACAAGGAGTGATACGGGTGGACAAGTGGGATCGGGTTGCACGCTGCAACAGGAGTAATAAGGGTGATATATTTAGGGAGGAGCAATAAGGGTGGACAGGTGGGAGCGGGTTGCACGCCGCAACAAGGAGCAATAAGGGAGGACATTTATATTTTTACTGATTTTCAAAGAACAAAAAAGATTTGAAAACTTACTATTTTATTTTCACTACTTTTCGTATTTTTGGCACTATTTTTTATTTAAAGTTAAAGTTTGGAAACTTAAAAATTATTTGAGAGTTGGTTATAGCTGAGGCCTGGAAAAGGCGGCTGAGTTATTTTATTTATGTTGCAGTACTTAATCAATTGTTTAGAATTCCTTCTTGCTTTATATTTATTGTCTCAGTTATATATTTCTTGTTCATGTAGAATTATTTTATTTCGTCATTGTATATATTATGGTCACATGTTATATATTGTTAATGCCCCGCCGTAGCCTCGTCAGTACTTCGTCGAGGTTAGGCTCGGCACTTACTCAGTACATGGGGTCGGTTGTACTGATATTACACGCTGCACACTTTTGTGCAGATTCAGGTACCGAGCAACAGTAGAGATATTTAGAGCGGCTATTCATTTATTCGGAGACACGAGGTATATCTGCCGGCGTTCGCAGATCCCGAGAGTCTTCTCCTATTTTCATAAATGCTGTTTTATTATATTCAGAACAGTTACTCTATTTCTTTCAGCCCAATATTTGTAGTATTCTTCAGTAGTTCGTGAATTGTGACACCAGACTCTGGGGTAGTTCTAGATCTATTTATATAATTAGTTCGTGGTTCGTTTTATTCAATTATTTATTATTTTACATTTGGAAATTATTTATCGATAACCAATGGATTCAGTTTACTTTAGATTATTTTATTATATCTAAATGGATAATAAATGCAAAGTAGTTAATCGAATTCTAACATTAGCTTGCCTAGCAAGTGTGGTGTTAGACGCCATCACGATCCCTAAAGTTGGGAATTTGGGTCGTGACAATAAAGCATTACAAACTCCAAATATATAGTTCGTCCATAACTTGAATTTCTCTTTTTTTGTTTCTTAGGTTAATTTTGGGTTTAATGATGTCAATAAAGAATAAAGTTTTTCTAGGGCTATAGCTTCTTTATCTATCTTTATTTATAAGGTGAAAATTTTAACGATCCTAAATTTTAGCAGTTCTTATATATTTAAATAAGTAAAGATTTAATAGCTAAAATTTTAGTTGATTTTAAAGTCTTAGTAAAATTATAAAATGACTATTTTGTTCAGTGTGAACTCTATTTTAAAAAATAAAAAAGGCGAACGACATTTCGTTAAGGACCTTCGTACCTAGACGGGATAGTTTTAGAATACGCGCATTGCACATATCCTTATCGTTGGGAATAAATTTTAAAAAATCATATGAATAATATTATTTGACTTCCTATATTACTTTAATAAGCATAGTTTTAAAAAAAATGTAGAAATTTATATTTTAAACGACCTTATAAATTAGAGTACAATTTACTGCTAATTTCAATATATAAATCTAACTATATTATCTATGCTTCACTTGTCAAATATTGTAATTGTGTTTGTGATTTAATATGGCCATATATTAAAATATGTAAATAAAAAATTAAAGTATGTTATATATTATTACTATGAATTATTATTATTTTTAAATGTAAGCATGTCGTTTATTTAAAGATATTTTCTTACTCGTCCTTATGTGTTTATGGTAGTTTACAATAGTAACTTTAAGTGTTTAGAAATTTAAGAAATAAATTTATATAACTTAAATATTAGGAGTTCCTACATAGTTCAAATAAGAAAATATTTAATACCAAGATTTTAATGTATTTCACTTAAATATTAGAAAAAAAATTAATTTATACTTTTATCCAATAAGAAATTATTTTTTAAAGTGTAAAAAAGACGAAAGTTCGTACTTTTAATATAGTATATAATATATGGATAGCTATAGGTATAAATAATTTGTATAAGATAAAATTTTAATTGATTTTGATTCAGTTCTAATTGATATCAAAATCCTAATATAAGGTCTTAGTTCGAATAAAATTTAATAAACTTAATAAATAAAATTTTGGTTGATATCAAGA
This sequence comes from Nicotiana knightiana, assembly GCA_005239525.1. NCBI lineage: Eukaryota > Viridiplantae > Streptophyta > Magnoliopsida > Solanales > Solanaceae > Nicotiana > Nicotiana knightiana. The sequence goes on from ML372375.1 coordinate 11,459, forward strand.
TACTCAACATTAGGAAAAAAACATAAACAAATTATACTTATATTTCAAAAACTTTATGCCCAAGAACTCCTTCTACATGTAGTTAATGTTTAGCCTTAATGTTTTTTAAAATTTTGGTACTACTTATTATAAATATGTTACATACTTTAATTAGGAAAAGAACTTATGTAAGGTAAATCTTAATCAATTTTAAAGTCCTAAATATTAGGACTCTATAAATATTTCAAAAAAGATTAATAACTAAATTCTTAATTGATTTTAAGGTCCTAAAGTATTAGAAAAATAATTTAAATTATAATTTTGTCCAATATGAAATCCATTTTGAAAGGGTAAAAAAGGCGAACGATATTTTGCTAAGGGTCTTCGTGCTTTTAATATAGTATAGATTGTACAGTGGTTGCAGATGTATGGAACATGTTCATCTCAGCTGTTGGTCGTAAATGGGTTATGCTTGAGAGTGTTAAAGATTCCCTCGTTAACTGGAGCTCATGGAAGGTTGGGAAGTCCATCCGGAAAGTTTGGAAGATGATCCCTATGAGCATGTTGTAACGATCCGACCAGTCGTTTTGAGCCCTAGCGCGTCGTTCAGCGGTTCGAGGCCGTGAGCAGCTTCATTTCAGGTGTTATGAATTGTAGGTGTGGTCGGAATTGAATTTCGGGAAGTTTAGAGGCAATTTGGAAAGAAAATTCTCATTTTAGAAGCCTTAAGTTGGAAGAATCGACTAAGATTGAATTTTTGAGTAAACGGCCTCAAAATCAGGATTTGAAAGTTCCAGAAGGTTTGTATGATGATTTCGGACTTAGGATTATGTTCGGATCAGGTTTTGGATGATCCGGGAGCGTTTCAGCGCATATTGTAGAAGTCAGCATTTTAGAAGAAAATTTCATAAGTCTGGGTTGAAGTGAATTTCAGTGATATTGATGTCCATTTGGGATTCCGATTTTGGGAATAGCTCCGTATGGTTATTCTGGAGTTGGGAGCGCGATAGGAAATGAATTTGGAGGTCCGTAGGTTATTTTGAAGTCGTTTGGCTAAAGATAGAAATTTGAAGGTTTTTGAGAAATCCGACCGGAAGTGGAAATTTGGATATCAGGGTCGGAATGCAATTCCGAAAGTTGGAGTAGGTCCGTAATGTTGAATGTGACTAGTGTGCAAAATTTGGGTTCAATCGGACGTGATTTGATAGGTTTCGGCATCGAATGTAGAAGTTGGAAACTTCAAAGTCCATAAGGATTGAATTGAGTTGCGATCCATTGTTTCGATGTTATTTGATGCAATTTGAGGCCTCGAGTAGGTCCGCATTATGTTTTGAAACAATTTAGTGTAATTGGACGGGGTCCCGGGGGCCTCGGGTGGATTCCGGGTGGTTAACAGATCAAATTTGAAGTTGAGGAGGAGCTGGAGCTGCTGGTGTCTGGTGTGACCCCACCTGCGAGGCTTGGGCCGCAGGTGCGGCTAAGGTGTCGCAGAAGCGGAAAAGGGTGGCTTGGCTGGGGCCGCATGTGCGAGGTTATTTCCGCACCTGCGGGAGCGCAAATGCAGACAAGGTAGCGCAGGTGCGGAGAAGGCTGGGGAAAGAGAAAGCCGCAGGTGCGATAGTTTGGGCGCACATGCGGGTGTAGTAACCGCAGGTGCGGAAGGTCTGGAGGCAGTGTGCATTTCATAACCGAGGTCTTGGCCATTTCTCTTCATTTTTCTTTTGGTTGGGTGATTTTGGAGAGCTTCAAGTGGGGATTTTCGTCATCTATGTCAAGGTAAGTTGTTTCCACTCATCTCAAGTTAAAATACAAGGTTGTATATAGATTTGGTCATGGAAATTAGTAGAAATTTGGGATTTTTGAACAAAGACCTAGAATGTGTATTTTTGGATTTTAACCACGAATTTGAACATGAAATTAGAGTAAATTGTATATTTGAGTTAGTTAGTCTATGGGTAATCATTATCTTCGTAAAATTTTGGAATCCGGGCACGTGGGCCCGAGGGCAATATTGTCAACTTTTCGAGCAGAATTGGGAATTCATATAAATTGAATTGTTATAAGTATTAGAGTATATTTTCATTGGTTTGCCCGTTATCTGGATAGTTTTGGGGCGTTGTGCATCAATTTGAGTCGTCGGAGGGGGCTTGGAGGTCGGTTATGAATCTTCGGAGCGAGGTAAGTCTCCTTTCTAACCTTGTGAGGGGGACCTGTCCCCATAGGTGAACTAATTAAATATGTGCTACTATTTGTGGGGGCTACGTACGCACGAAGTGACGAGAGTCCGTGTGTAGCTACTATTGTGTTTATGTCCGGGTAGTCCAGGACCCAAAATCATGTTTTATTTGCCATACTTGTAATCTTACTGATGAAATTAAAATGTTTTAACCTTATCGAACTTGGCAAATAAATTTCTGGAAAAGATTTAAATACTATTTTCATGACCGTTAAAAGAGAAATTGTCATTTACTTGAGTACTTGATTTCCCGATGTAGTCGGGGTGGATTGTTTGAATGTGCATGACTGTGTGTGACCGCTTTACAATTTATATTCCGCGAGCAGGGTGATTTCTTCCACTACTCTCATGGGAGAGGACCGTACGCCACGTCGGGTTAATAGATGCATCTATGGTTCGCGCCGTTCGACCCTTCGGTAGTGCACAATTTACATTTATGTTGGTTCGGGCCGTTCGACCCTCGGCATTGCTTGCACATGATATCTACTGCGTACTTGCTGTGATTTTTACTTGATTTGTCACGACCCAAAATCCATAGGTCGTGATGGCGCCGGACACCACTGTCAGGCAAGCCAAATCCTTAATTAGTTGAAATACATTCATGTTTTAACATTTTCGAAACCGTTACCTTTCCTTGCATTTCATAATCAAATAAATAAATTTTTCGTAAATTTAAAATACGACAACGAATAAAATTCTGTTATTTAAAAATAGTGATCTAAAGATTTCACTTAAGCAATTATCCCAATACATATCCCAGAACCCGGTGTCATAAGTACATGAGCAATTTCTAAGAATTTATACAATCATTACAAAGCCTTTCCGAAATACAACTGGACAAGGAAATTTAAAAATATGAATATACAGTCTGAAGGAGACTCTGTCAGGTGCGGTTCGCCTCCGGATGATGCAGCTCGCCTAAGTCTCCGAATCCTCCACATTGCTATGAAAGTACTTGTGTAATAAAATGCACAACAAGTGTAGTATGAGTATAAAAACAACGTGTACTCAGTAAGTCGCGCGCCTAACCTCAGAGAGGTAGTGATGAGAGGTCAATTTAGACACTTACTAAAGGTCAATTTTGGAATATTTACGAGTGACACTAAGCATGGTTTTATCATAGGCAGTTTATAAAACAGGATTCAAACATCCTTCAATTTTGTTCACATTTAACACTTTATATCTTCGTCATATTAACTATTAATCAACATGGTGATTTAATCAAATAATAATAAATCAACGGAAGGAACAACTTCTTCCAAAAGTCTTTTTAATAACTTTAAGTATTTGTCATTTCAATAGACAAATTAACATTTCAGGCCAGTAATCAGGCAAATATCATAGCAACTACGCATCAAATATCATGCGCAGGCAATGCCGAGGGTCGAACGGCGCGGACCAACAATAATAAACTGTGCACTGCCAAGGGGTCGACCGACTCGAACCATAGATGCATCTATTTTCTCCGCTCGTGAATCGGTCATGCGACACGGTCAACATACAAATAATAAGGCTAGCCTTCTCACGAATCATACGTGCGACTCAGGTGCTCATATGTACACACATTCACATAATACATCCTCATTTTTATCAAGAAGCAGGTTTTCTTAGGAAAGTGGTAAAATCCTTTTTAAAAGAAACATGAAATATAGGTTTTGAAATCTTTGTTTTGAAACTCATTTGTCCAGTTTAATAATACTCCATGATACAATCAAGTCCAGGTACACATATATTCACAGCGAAAATAAATTCTCTTTTTAGAAGGTTAACAATATGAACTCTAGTTTCCTTTTAAACATTCAATTACGTTTTCGGTCACCTAGCAGTTTAATGTTACAGGCAGGGTTACTGGTAGACACATAAAGCATGATAGTGGGTCCTAGGCTACCCGGACATGGAATAATAGTAGCTACACACGGACTCCCATCACCTCGTGCGTACGAAGCCCCCGAAGATAATAGCATATACTGAATTAATTCACCTAGGGGGACGATTTCCCCTCACAAAGTTAGAAAGGAGACTTACCTCGCTCTGATATTCCAATACCGGCTTCCAAGCCCTTCCGATGACTCCAACGGGCGCACAACGCTCCGAAACTACCACATAATGGCAAAGTAATGAAAATTCATCCTAATACTCACAACCAATTCAGATTATATACTTTCCTGACCCCGCTTGGAGAAATGACCAAAATGCCCTCGGGCCCACGTGCCCGGAAATCCGAAATTCTCGAAGATATATTCTACCCATAGCTTTACTAACTCAAATATATAATTTACTCAAACATTCATGCCTAATTCGTGGCTAAAAATCCAAATTTTCACTTTTTAGGTTTTTCTTCAAAAACCCCAATTTTCTCACAATTTCCCATATCAAATCATGCATATAATCTTGTATTTAGCCTTAGAAACAAGTAGAAACAACTTACCTCTGATCCCTGATGAATCCCCGTTGAAAAGCTCTCCAAAAATCATCTCAACCAAATGAAAAATGATATAGAAATGGCACAAACCCGATTTTAAAACATTCTACCCAGGCATCTTTTTGCACCTGCGGTCCTCCCTCCGCACCTGCGATCCCGCAGGTGCGACCAAATCTCCCGCACCTGCGGTTTTCCTCAACTTCAGCCCAAATCGCACCTGCTCCCCACTGTCCGCACCTGCGGTAGGTGCAGAATATCCATCACACCTGCGGTCCCCAGCCAAGCAAAGCCCACACTCACACCTGCGGCTCCGCACCTGCGGTCAAAGCCTTGTAGGTGCGGTTGCACCAGATGTCAGCAGCTTCAGCCCTTTTTCCAACTTCAACTTTGATCCGTTAACCACCCAGAATCCATCCTAGGCCCCCCGCCGTAGCCTGTCCCAAAACATGACACAGACTTGCTAGAGCCCTCAAGTCACATCAAACAATGTCAAAACCACGAATCGCACTCAAATCCAATTCTTTAAGAACTTAGAATTTCAAACTTCTTCATCCGATGTCGAAACCTATCAAATCACGTACGATTGACCTCAAATTTTGCGCACAAGTCATATCAACATTACGTACCTGCTCCAACTTCCGGAGTCGCATTCCGACCTCGATATCAAAACTTCCACTTCCGGCCGGATTTTCCAAAAACCTTCAAATTTCTATCTTTAGCCAAATGACTCAAAAATGACCTATGAACATCCAAATTCATTTCCGATCGCGCTCCCAATTCCAGAATCACCATACGGAGCTATTCCCAGGCTCGAAATCCCGAAGAGACATCTACCTCAGTGATATGCACTTCAAGCCCAAATTCATGAAATTCTTCTAAAATGCTAACTTCCACAATATACGCCGAAATGCTCCCGGGTTATCCAAAACCCGATCCGGACATACACCTAAGTCCGAAATCATCATACGAACCTACTGGAACCTTCAAATCCTGATTCGGAGATCGTTCACTCAAAATTCCAATCATAGTTGATTTCTTCCAACTTAAGGCTTCTGAAATGAGAATTTTCTTTCCAAATCAATTCTAAACTTCCTGGAATTCAATTCCGACCACGCCCACGGGTCATAATACCTGAAATGGAGCTGCTCACGACTTCAACCCACTGAACGACGCGCTAGAACTCAAAACCCGATCGGGTCGTTACATTCTCCCTCACCTAAACTGACGTTTGTCCTCGAACGTGCTAAGAACTGCTCTAGAGTTACCTGAAATCACTGTTTAACATCTCGAGCACCTGCCTGTGCTACCACAATTCAATCGAGCACAATAGCTTGATCAAATATGGAGATTTCTTCTTTATCCACACAATAAGCTCATATATCATTCAAACACCTGAAATTTTTCTAGCCATGCCTAGTTTCAATATATATAAGCACTGCATCAACTAGCACACGATATACCTGATCATAACTGCATACCCTTGCTGAATCGGCACCGTGCACCGCATAACTCATCGCCTGACCACAACGACGCTCCCTGAACCTTATTAGCCAAGGTCCACGAATCTGATGCTTTGGATGCACCTCATAACAATTATACAGACATCTTGCCATAATGCTGGCGATACAACCACAACGGAGGGAATGCGCAGAATTTCACACTCAACTGCAGAGTTAACAAATCCTTGAATACCTCATCTTGACTAGAATCTTCACTTTCATTATGAACCTGAATCATGGTATTTGTTCTTTAATATACACTTCACATAACTCATCACACTGATCCCTGATCCGATAATCTCGTCTCACCCAGTACGAACTGCTCAGACAGCAAGTCACCCCAAACATGGCTAACAAACTCACATGATACCGCATCGCCCAATAGGCCATAACTTGAACATGATAATAAGAAACGACTCAGGGCGGAACTACTCAGCTCACGCAACTAATATGAATTCTTACCAGAAAATGGGAAATAACCAACAAGAAAATAAATACATATTATCCCTTCTCATCATCACACTGTTGCGGCGTGCAACCTGATCCAAATAACATACCCGTGGCGACGTGCCACCCGATCCACACATAAAATTTAAATAAGAAGATATATATACGGAGCTGATTTGCTCACTATTACGAATTACTGAATATCGATCACAAGCACGCTAAGTGCATAATACCATCCTGGGGAGACTGATAAATCCATAGGCTACAAAACCCATGCACAGCTGAGGTGCGATATATATATATATATATATACACACACACACACACACACACACACACACACTCTAGATCTCAAGAGCTATCCTGCTCACATAACATCCCCACTACACGGGACCTCAACACATAAGAAATTATCGAAGCCGTTTCATAACTCGTACGACACAATCACAATAACACATAAATTCGACGAAGACGGAACAACACCCGCTGTTCTAATACCTTTCCATAAAAAATGCTCTACTGAGAGGAACATGCCTGGCTCAGACGGAGCCCATAATCATATTTAAATCCATCCACGAACATCGAGCCACTTTGCTCGCACCAAACTTAGCTATTAGCTTTTACCTGGGTCCATATTAACCTACTTTCCCTCATGATACGCAAGAACAACCATCATCACGGGACTAACGCCCCATAATTAATCAACTGAACCGAACGCCCTCCAGGCGTAAATTCTCAATTAAGCAATATTGCACTTCTTCATACTCAGTCCAAATCTGAAATCCATCAAGTGACTACATGTCACACTTTATACAATATTTTTGCGGTCACGCTTCCACGACCTTCCACACAAGGCAACAAGTCTGCACATTCATAACACCGACCACACTAAGGCCGCAAAACCCATCAAGAACCTATAACCAGGGTACAAAGCCTCTTTCACCGAATATCAATCTCAGGTGACACTGAAGATAACACTAGCTTACACTGAACTTTCAAATCACTTTGCCTTGATATTTCGAGCTCATGACATCCTTATCAACATCGGACCTAAATCTCGATTCTTACTCCCAGTTACATACTGCTTCCCGCACCTAACATATCAATATGAGGTAGCGCAAGAATTCCATTATAACTACCGAACCACAAATAGGGTGAACACTTCATCATATAGAAACTTTTTACTTGACTCAGTTCAAGAGTACCATCTCAACACACGAGTGAATTCCCATAATAACCCAAATCATGCAAATCCTTAAGTGGTAGTCTGTCCCACCATAACCCTTCCGCGGTCCGCCTATACCTGACAGACCATAGCACTCAAATGCTCCCACATAAAATATGTTACGGCGGTCGACAAGCCCCGCACACATCGGAACAAACCATATGCATAACCAAATCACATCAAAGGAACCGATCACTGCCGCAAATGTGCCATTTCAACCATGGATAATCAATCTATCTTCTTTTAATCATCATCAATTGCCTTAGGAATAATAACAACTTCCTTCAAACCATAGCAAACTCAACCCCCACTCATCCCGAGTGAACCATGATTCACGAGACTATGCTGCCCAGATCCTGCAAGCCGTCTCATACCCTTCTGATAATCTTTTCTTCAACCCGGAGTCTATTTCTCTCACTCCTTCAATATTCTCCTGCATGCTGAAACATATCATAGAACATTCCAACCGTCCTCATTTTTCTCAGAGATTACTCTGTAAAAGCTCGATTCTCGATCATACTGCTGCCTGAAATCCTTAATTGCCGTATTCTTACTTTTGAACTCACTAGGACCGCTATTGAGAGTCACCCACTCTGACTGGCCCCGAATACAATCAACCCCAAGGCTCTCCTAGCACATGAACACCTTTTTCAATGAATCACGTGACTGAGTCACTATCCTTACAACTCGCCCATGCCTTGAGCATAAATTCTGAATCTTCCAAAGCCTAACCCTGATCCGACAGGGCCAACTTTTGCACATATTCATCATATCCCACGCACAATTACCATTTTACTCCTTTTTCCTTAGCTGAAATAACTTGCCAACACGCCGACCATCCTCAAACTCATGCGAAGACAATCCTACAACCTAACTGCACATGGTGGGACTCCCCCACTTAACCCAAAGCTACTCCTTGCACCACTCTAGACCCTGCTGAGATCCTTCCTCCTTTGATAACACGATCTTGCTCAGCCTATCCGTCCAAATTCTCTTGCTAGCACTCCCTAAATACTCGAATTATCTAGCATTATTCACACATTATATCTCCTACCGACTAGCCACTAGGACCCCTCACAGAACCTGCCAACCCCGCCATTGCTAACTTATCCCCAGAAGACATCCCTCCTGTAGAAATCACCCGCGGACACCTTCCAACGACGCTGAAATGCACGCTCTCTACGACTTTAATACCCCATCCTACGCCCTGCTTAATTTACCAACTTACTAGTCTGTCTGCTCCTCATGGACATCCATTAAATGTGCGACAATATCTTCAAATGCCAAGTTGTGCTGCCGCTCCCCCACTTTGCGACTACTCGACTTCCGCTTCTTACACCTGGCCTCCTAGAAATGGAACCACCTCCTAGCCTTATTCCACGATCATTGTTTTCCAACCACATTCTTCAATACTTCTTTTCAATACTCTGACCCCACGTAATCGAAGAAACCATAGCACCGACAAAATTAACACAGTCCATTCAATCAATGACAACGACTACACGTCACAGGTGCATATCCCATCTTACTTGAAGACACCAAGTCTTAATGCCTTATCAACCCCAACCGAACCATTCCTAACCCAAAATGCCACTCCTCTGCCGGCACAAAAACACTGCTATCTCGAAATCACGCTCTGAGGAGACCTCCCTTCAAACCATTCATCTCTCCCAACATACGGACAAACGTTCTATCATCATATCGACATCGCACGACAATCAATTGCAACCATCATCACTACCCGAGCACAGCCTCAAGGATCCCAGAAACACATCTACTGAGCTGAAACAACACATTACCCTTTCACAGGGCCATAACAACAACCACGACCATTTACACATGGAAGCATCTCGAATTACATTCGTAGCACCATTTCCGTTCCTCAAATTCCTGATCCATAGCAAGCGCTTTGCGACGCGTAAGAATGAGTAGGAACGAACATAGGCATAAGCCTCAAAGGAATCAACTCGCACGATGAAGAATCAAGAAGGGAAGTACTCTAAACAGCCCTGTAGCCTCTCGAAGATAAGTACAGACGTCTCCGTACCGATCCACAAGACTCTACTAGACTTGCTCATGACTCGTGAGACCTATGGAAACTAGCGCTCTGATACCATGTTGTCACGACCCAAAATCCATAGGTCGTGATGGCGTCGGACACCACTGTCAAGCAAGCCAAATCCTTAATTAGCTGAAATACATTCATGTTTTAACATTTTCAAAACCGTTACCTTTCCTTGCATTTCATAATCAAATAAATAAATTTTTCGTAAATTTAAAATACGACAACGAATAAAATTCTATTATTTAAAAATAGTGATCTAAAGATTTCACTTAAGCAATTATCCCAATACATATCCCAGAACCTGGTGTCACAAGTACATGAGCAATTTCTAAGAATTTATACAATCATTACAAAGCCTGTCCGAAATACAACTGGACAAGGAAATTTAAAAATATGAATAAATACAGTCTGAAGGAGACTCTGTCAGCTGCGGTTCGCCTTCGGATGATGCAGCTCGCCTAAGTCTCCGAATCTTGCACATTGCTATGAAAGTACCTATGCAATAAAATGCACAACAAGTGTAGTATGAGAACAAAAATAATGTGTACTCAGTAAGTCGACCGCCTAACCTCAGAGAGGTAGTGACGAGAGGTCAATTTAGACACTTACTAAAGGTCAATTTTGGAGTATTTACGAGTGACACTAAGCATGGTTTTATCATAGGCAATTTATAAAACAGGATTCAAACATCCTTCAATTTCGTTCACATTTAACACTTTATATCTTCGTCATATTAACAACTAATCAACATGGTGATTTAATCAAATAATAATAAATCAATGGAAGGAACAACTTCTTACAAAAGTCTTTTTAATAACTTTAAGTCTTTGTCATTTCAATCGACAATTTAACATTTCAGGCCAATAATCAGGCAAATATCATAGCAACTACGCATCAAATATCATCCGCAGGAAATGCCGAGGGTCGAGCGGCACAGCGGCACATACCAACAATAATAAATTGTGCACTGCCGAGGGGTCGACCGACTCGAACCATAGGTGCATCTATTTTCTCCGCTCGCGAATCGGTCATGCGACGCGGTCAACATACAAATAATAAGGCTAGCCTTCTCGCGAATCATACGTGCGACTTAGGTGCTCATATGTACACACATTCACATAATACATCCTCATTTTTATCAAGAAGCAGGTTTTCTTAGGAAAGTGGTAAAATCCTTTTTAAAAGAAACATGAAATATAGGTTGTGAAATCTTTGTTTTGAAACTCATTTGTCCAGTTTAGTAATACTCCATGATACAACCCAATCCAGGTACACATATATTCACAGCGGAAACAAATTCTCTTTTTAGATGGTTAACAATATGAACTCTAGTTTCCTTTTAAACATTTAATTACGTTTTCGGTCACCTAGCAGTTTAATGTTACAGGCAGGGTTACAGGTACACACATAAAGCATGCTAGTGGGTCCTAGGCTACCCGGACATGGCATAATAGTAGCTACGCACGGACTCCCGTATCCTTGTGCGTACGTAGCTACCGAAGATAATACCATATACTGAATTAATTCACCCAGGGGGACGATTCTCCCTCACAAAGTTAGAAAGGAGACTTACCTCGCTCTGAAATTCCAATACCGGCTTCCAAGCCCTTCCGATGACTCCAACGGGCGCACAACGCTCCGAAACTACCACATAATGGCAAAATAATGAAAATTCATCCTATACTCACAACCAATTCAGATTATATACTTTCCTGACCCCGCTCGAAGAAATGACCAAAATGCCCTCGAGCCCACGTGCCCGGAAATCCGAAATTCTCGAAGATATATTCTACCCATAACTTTACTAACTTAAATATATAATTTACTCAAACATTCATGCTTAATTCGTGGCTAAAAATCCAAATTTTCACTTTTTAGGGTTTTCTTCAAAAACCCCAATTTTCTCACAATTTCCCATATCAAATCATGCATATAATATTGTATTTAGCCTTAGAAACAAGTAGAAACAACTTACCTCTGATCCCTGATGAAATCCTCCTTGAAAAGCTCTCCAAAAATCGTCTCAACCAAATGAAAAATGAGATAGAAATGGCACAAACCCGATTTTAAAACATTCTGCCCAGGCATCTTTTTGCACCTGCGGTCCTCCCTCCGCACCTGCGATCCTGCATGTCCGACCAAATCTCCCGCACCTGCGGTTTTCCTCAACTTCATCCCAAATCGCACTTGCGCCCCACTGTCCGAACCTACGGCTTCGCAGGTGCGGAATATCCATCTCACATGCGGTCCCCAACCAAGCCAAGCCTACACTCGCACATGTGGCTCCGCATCTGCGGTCAAATCCTCGCAGGTGCGGTTGCACCAGATGTCAGCAACTTCAGCCCTTTTTCTAACTTCAACTTTGATCCGTTAACCACCCGGAATCCACCCGGGCCCCTCCGCCCTAGCCTGTCCGAAAATATGACACGGACTTGCTAGAGCCCTCAAGTCACATCAAACAATGCCGAAACCACGAATCGCGCTCAAATCCAATTCTTTAAGAACTTAGAATTTCAAACTTCTTCATCCGATGCCGAAAACTATCAAATCACGTCCGATTGACCTCAAATTTTGCGCACAAGGCATATCAACATTACGGACCTGCTCCAAATTCCGGAATCGCATTCCGACCTCGATATCAAAACTCTCACTTCCGGCCGGATTTTCCAAAAACCTTCAAATTTCTATCTTTAGCCAAATGACTCAAAAATGACCTACGTACATCCAAATTCATTTCCGATCTCGCTCCCAATTCCAGATACACCATACGGAGCTATTCCTAGACTCGGAATCCCATACAGACATGAACTACACTGATATGCACTTCAAGCCCAAATTCATGAAATCCTTCTAAAATGCTAACTTCTACAATATATGCCGAAATGCTCCCAGGTTATCCAAAACCCGATCCGGAAATACACCTAAGTCCGAAATCATCATACGAACCTACTGGAACCTTCAAATCCTGATTGGGAGATCGTTTACTCAAAATTCCAATCATAGTTGATTTCTTCCAACTTAAGGCTTTTGTAATGAGAATTTTCTTTCCAAATCAATTCTAAACTTCCTGGAATTCAATTCCGACCACGCCCACGGGTCATAATACCTGAAATGGAGCTGCTCACGACTTCAACCCACTGAACGACGCACTAGAACTCAAAATGACCGGTCGGGTCGTTACATGATTACTGGCCTGGAGATTTTAAATTGTCAACTAAAATGACGAGGATTTAAGAATATTAAATGTGAAAGAAGTTGCTATTTCCTGTTGCAACTTGTTAAGTTGCCTACGATATCCATTCTTAGTGTCACCCTTGATTATATTAATTTGACCTCTAGTAAGTGTCAAAGTCGACCTCTCGTCACTACCTCTTCGAGGTTAGGCGAGATAATTACTGAGTACACATTGTTTTCGTACTCATGCTACACTTGCTGTGTATTTTTATTGCCTAGGTACATTCATATCTAGTGGCCATGCTTGACGTAGTGATGTGGCTGACTTGGAGACTTAGACGAGCTGAACCATCCGGAGACTACCCGCAGCCAGCAGAGTCTTCCTCAGATGTATTGTATTTTATTTTAAATTCTTTGTCCAGTTTGTATTCCGGACAATTATTGTAGTACATGTATAATTCCTAGAAAATTTGCTCATGCACTTGTGACTCCGGGTTCTGGGATAATTATGGGATTTATTCACTATTTAAATTGCTAAAAATTTTATTGTTTACTCAATGGAAGTTCGCTAATTATTATTTAAGAAAATGAAAAAGGAATGACTTCAAGAATTTTAAGAATAAAGATTTTATTAACTATTTAAATGATTGGCTTGCCCGACAGTGGTGTCTGGCGCCATCACGACCTTAATGGATTTTGGGTCGTGACATCGGGGTATAAGAGCACTAGGTTCCCTTAGGTCTCATGAGTCATGATCAAGTCTAGTAGAGTCTTGCAGATCATTACGGAGACGTCTGCACTTATCTTCGAGGGTCTACAGGGATATTAGGAGTACTTCGCTTCTTGATCCCTCATCGTTCGGTTTGATTCCTTTTAGGATTATGCCTACGTTTTCATCGTACTCAATCTTACGCATTGCAAAGCGCTTGCTATGAATCGGGAATTTGAAGAATGGTAATGGTACTACATATATGATGCGTGATGTTTTTCCATGCGTAACTGGTTGGGGCTAGTGTCGTCGCTCTGCGGAAGGATAATATGTTGTTTCAGCTCAGTAGCTGTGTTTCTGAGGGCTTTGAGGCTATGCTCAGTTTGTATGGTGCTTATGATCAGTCACTGCACAGTATTGACGTGGTTATAAGAAGTTTTTCCATGTGTTGGGACAATGAATGACTTGAAAGGAGGTCTTCTCAGAGCATGATTTCGAGATTTCAGTATTTTAGTTCCTGCGGAGGAAAGGCAATCGAACTATGAATGTTCAAACTTGGGTTGAACGAATAATAAGACTTGGTATTTTCAAGCAAGGTGGAATTTTCATCAGTGATGTGTTATCGTTATTTTTGATAGAACTGAATATGTTAAGTTCGCCGGTGTTATAGCTTCTTCGGTTGCATTGGGTCAGAGTGTTGTGAAGTAATATTGAAGAAGCGGTTGTCAGAGGTCGTGGTGTGCGGTGGTTCAGTATTGAATAGGTATTTATAAGAAAGGAGGCTCGAGAAAGATGATCTTTAGAAGGGTTTGAAATTGTGGTGATCTGCTGGTTTAAGTGCTACAAAGATAGTTATTGGCCTAAGGCAACGGCCGGGCAGCAAGGGATGAGAAAGGACACGTGGGAAGTGTCAAGTGATGGTTAAATTTCTAAAAGGCCAGGTGTAAGGAAAGGAAGTCAGGTAGTTGCTTGCAGGAGTGAGTTTAACCAAAGCGGGAGAGTGAGAGTATAGCATATGAGTTCTGTGGTAAGATAGATACACCTCTTGAGGGGAAGTTTGGAGTGATTTGGAAATTTTAGTGGACGATGATGTGGTCCACAGACTTAAATTGAAATATTTTCTATTTCGGCGGAAGGTTGGATACAACCGAGAGGAGTTGTTCGGGATGAAGAAGGATGCAATATAGCGGTGAATTGGAAGATATTGTCGCGCATTTAGTAGATGTCCATGATGAGCGGACGGACTGGTAAAGTTGATAAATGAGGACTGGCGTAGGATGGGATATTGATGTCGTAGAGATTGTGTAGTACAACGTTGTTGGAAGGTGTCAGTTGGTAATTTCCGCAGGAGGGTTGTATCCTGTGAGCAGGTTAGCGGTCGTGTGGTGGTAAAGTTTCCGCGAGGAATTCCAGTAGGTGTTCGGTAGGAGCCCGAATATGTGAATGATGTTCGAGAATTAGAGTATTCGTGGAATGCTGACAAGAGAATTTAGAAGAATTTGACGGGTTGGTTGAGCAAGATGATATCAGCAATGAAGAAAGAATTTTGGTGGGGTCTAGGGTGGTGCAAGGAGCAGCTTCGGGCTAAGTGGGAGAGTCCCACCGCGTGCGATTGGGTTGCAGGATTATTTTCTCATTTGGTTGCGGATTGTCGGTGTATTGGAAAGTTATTGCAGCTAAGGGGAAAAGAGTAGAATAGTAATTAAACACGGGATTTGATAAAGGTGTGCAAGGGTTGGCCTTATCGAATCAGGTTTAGGCTTTGGAAAGATTCAGGATTTAAACTTAGTACAGAGGTAATTTACAAGTGAAGGGATTCAGTCGGGTGCTTTATCAAGATGGTTGTTCAGGTGTCGGCGAAGCCGTAGAGTTGATTAAATTCGGGACCAAGCTAGAGTGGGTGACTCTCAACCATGGTTCCAATGGATTCAAAGGTTAGAAGGTGGTGTCCAAGGATTTTAAGCCCACAATATGGTTAAGAATCGAGTTTTTGCAGCAGACTAATGGGAAAGAGAAAATGGTTAGAGTGTTCTAAGTTATCTTCGGCGTGTAAAGTAGCATTGGGGTTCATAAAAATAAGAAAATGACTTCGGGTTCATGGAAGGTTTATCGGAATGGGTATACCGGTCAAAGATGTGAATATGCGTGCAAGGAGGGCATGAAACGGTTCATGGGTATAGAAACGAAATGGTCTCGTGGAATGGAGTCACTCAAGGTGAGTGCGAATTGAGTTGCTATGTGTTGATTGGGGTTATCATTATTCCTGCGGTGAGTGCGAATTGGATTGAGGTACGAGATGGGTCGTGTTATACGAGCTTATGGAAAGTTTAATTGAATCTCATTGCGGTATCGTGGTGGTGTTAGCGTATGGGCATTGTGATTTATTTTCATCTTGATCTATGGATTGAGACAAGTGGGGGAGTCTGTTGTTGATAAATCGATTGCGCGGCTGAGTGTCGTATCAGTTTCAGTTTGAGGTATACGGGTGAATCAGTTATGTACTGCAGAGTTGGAATTTAAGGATTTGCAAGTATTGTGATTGTGGGAATTCACTCGTGTGTTGTGGTGGTTCTCATGAATTGAGGTAATTAAAAGGTTTCTATGTGATGAAGTGTTCACCCTATTAGTGGTTCAGAAGTTGTGATGGAATTCTTGCGCTATCTCATATTGGCATATTAGGTGCGGTAAGCAGTATGTAACTGGAAGTAAGGATCGATGTTGCGGTTCGGTGCTGACAAGGATGTCATGAGCTCAGATGAGCAAGAAAAAGGTATTTGAATGTTTAGAGTAAGCTTGTGTTGTCTTTAGTGTCACCTGAGATCGGTGTTTGGTGAAAGAGGCTTTGCATCCTAGTTATGGGTCCTTGATTTGTTTTACAGCGTTAGTGTGGCCAGTGGTGGATGTGCAGACTTTCTACGTTGTGTGGAAGGTCGTGGGAGCATGACCACGGGATGATCATGAGTGTGACATGTAGTCACTTAATGGATTGAAGATTTGGGCTGAGTATAAAGAAGTGTAATATTGCTTATTTGAGAATTTATGCCTGAAAGGCGTTCGGTTCATCTGGTTGTGGATTGTGGGGTGTTTGTCCTGGCTATGATGGTTGTTCTTGCGTATTATGAGAGGAAGTGGGTTAATATGGACCCAGGTAAAGCTATTAGCCTAGTTCGGTGCGAGCCACGTAGACTCGATGTTTGTGGATGGATTTAAATGTGATTATGGGCTCCTTATGAGTCAGGCATGTTCATTTTGGTATAGCGCTTTTCATGGAAAGGTATTAGAACAACAAATGTTGTTCCGTATTCGTTCATCTCATGTAATATTCTATTGTGCCATGTGAGTTGGGAAACGGCTTGATATTTTCCTATGTGTTGAGTTCCCACGTAGTGATGATGTCATGTGAGCAGGATAGCTCTTGAGATTCAGATTATGTATCGCACCTCAGTTGTGCTTGAGTTTTGTAGCGTATGGCTCTATCAGTCCCCCCCCCAGGATGGTATTATGCACTTAGCGTGCTTGTGACCGATGTTCGATATTTAGTGGTAATGAGCAATTTAGCTCGGTGTGTATCTTCTTATGTAAATTTTATGTGTGGATCGGGTGGCACGTCGCCACGGGTATGTTATTTGGACCGAGTTGCATGCCGCAACAGTGTGATGTTGAATAAGGTTCCCTATATCTATTTTCTTCTGTTTTTCTTCCTACTTTTCGGAAGAAGGTTCATATTAATTATGTGAGTTGAGTAGTTCCTTTCATAATTCGTTTTCTTTATGTATCGCATTCGAGTAATGGCCTACTGGCGCATTGTGGCATCGTGTGAGACTGTTGGTCATGTCTGGGGCGATTTGTTACTTGGGCAGTTCATACTGGGGTGAGACGAGACTATCGGATCAAGTATCAATGCGACAAGGTTATGTGAAGTGTATATTAAAGAACAAATACCATTATTTGGTTAGTAATGAGGTGATGATTCTAGTCAGGAGGGGAGATTCAATGATTTGTTGACTCTGCAGTTGGCTGTGGATTTCTATACATCTCCTCCGTCGTGGTGGTATCGTAAGCGTTATAGCAGGACTTATATATATGTGTCCTGGGGTACATCGGGAGCATCAGATTCGTGAAATTTTGGCTATTAAGGTTCAGGGAATGTCATTGTGGTTAGATGATGAATTATGCGGTGCATGGTGCTAATTCAACAAAGGTATGCAGCCATGTTCTGGTACATCGTGTGGTAGTTGATACAGTGTTCATCTATTGGAAACAGACCTGACAGAGGATTTCGGATGTTGAAGACCTGGTTCTAAGGCCCATTGCCTAAATGAAAGAGGATATGTTCGGATTTGACCGAGCCAATGTACTCAACTGGGTTGTGGTAGCATGGGCAGGTGCACGAGGTGTTGAACAGTGATTTCAGACAACTCCGGAGCAGTTCTTAGCACGTTCGAGGATGAACGTATGTTTAAGTGAGAGAGAATGTAACGACCCGACCGGTCGTTCTGAGCCCTAGCGCGTTGTTCAGCGGTTCGAGGCCATGAGAAGCTTCATTTCAGGTGTTTTGACTTGCAGGTGTCACTCCAAAAATTAACCAGACAACCTCCTCCTCACCCTCAACCCCATTCTACCCTTAATTTCCCTAGAAACCTCACCAAAATTAAGTAATTTCAGATCTAAAACTCTGAAACCCTAAAAATCTCACCCCAGTCGAATTAAAGCAAACTAACGGCTCAAACCTGTATAGGTCAATTTCTCTTGACAAGAGCAATTGATTCACGTGGGTTTGGCTCGTTTCCAAACCCTGCCGGAATCCGGACAAAGTCTGGCGAGTCAATCAAATTCGACCAAACTTGTTCTAAACCTAACCGGTACTCCCTCTCTCTCTTTCTTTGTTTAAAAATAGTTATCTAAGTTGGAATTCTGCCTTGAACTCTTAATTTAGGTTTTATAATTTTCTGGACCTATTGTATTATGAGTGTATCATATCTTTCTTGTTGTTAAATGTATTTGTTGATTAATAAATTAGGGTTTTCATGTTTTATTCGACTGTAA
>ML372375.1:30926-51176 GCA_005239525.1 Nicotiana knightiana
CCTTACTGGAATTACTCGTTTAATCCTAGTCTCATATTTTGCTGTTAATTACTGATTAGTTTAGGGTTTCATAATTTTTCTTAGATTCGTTTAATTCAGAGTTGATGAATTAGCCTGTGTTGAAATTATGTACTAAAATCAGTGTTCGATTTGCATTAGTAAATTTGAGTTCGATTTAGGTTTTTCTCATCTCTGTTTCATTCTCAACTTCATTATCCATGATTGCTCTCTTGTAAACTCCTGAATCTTGGCCATTTTTAAAATAATAATTTAGGTCAGAATGTTAATTAAGCCTAGCTTATGATTCTTAGACTGATTAGGTTATGTTTCTTCTGTTTTCATTATTATTAGAGATTGTTTTGAATAAATTATAAGTTTAGTTGTTGATTTTAGTTTTAGATTTTCCAATTTCTTGGTTGTTTCTTCTTATAAAATAGTCTAGTGGTCATTGGGTGTATTAACCAATTAATTTCCACCTTAGCTTTAATCCTGCATGTTTTAGGTTTACTTAAATAGTAATCTACATTAACCTTGATATTATTGCCTAAGCCCTAAGTTATTAGTCATGAATTCAAATGCCTTTAACTAAATTACTGATTCTCAGTTTAGTTATAGTCTTTGACTTTGACTCTTAGTGTCCCGAATCCTAACCCAAGTCGCGATGGCGCCCAACACCGTAGTCAGGCAAGCCAACATCAATCTACTGGTGAGTTTCTTTTAAATTTACCAAAACATTTCTAACACTTACTCGATTTAGATTTTGACATTGGGAAAAAACGAATACCTTAGGCAATCTTAAGCAAAAATAGTCATAAAAGTCATAATTTAATATTTACATCCCAAAACAAAGTCTACTAATGTGTGTGCC
This sequence comes from Nicotiana knightiana, assembly GCA_005239525.1. Classification (NCBI taxonomy): domain Eukaryota; kingdom Viridiplantae; phylum Streptophyta; class Magnoliopsida; order Solanales; family Solanaceae; genus Nicotiana; species Nicotiana knightiana. The sequence continues at coordinate 31,795 of ML372375.1, forward strand.
AGGAACTAGTGTCATAAGTCTACAAGCATCTAGTAGAATAATATCAAAAGAATAAAAGTTTGTCCTACTGTCTGAGTAGGTGTGGACAGAAATGGCAAAAGAATAGCTCCAAAGTGCCGCTGGGAGTCACCAAGAGAAGCAGCTCACCATGGAGTCTAGACTAGGTATATGTATCAGGGACGAACTCCGGGCTGATACCCAGATGCACCCGCCTCAGAACCTGTACAATTAAGTACAGAGTGTAGCATGAGTACATAAGCAATATGTACCCAATAAGTATCCTACCTAATCTCGAAAAAGTAGTGACGAGAGGTCGACGCGACACTTACTAGGGTCAGAATAATATGTTTTAAATGTAAGGCTAAGTAGGGATGTCAATCATGAATAATAATGAAGACATGAACATCAAATATCCTTTACAATTACCTTTACGTGTCAAGTTTTCTAGCATAGAAATTACCTAGTTTTCATTTTTCATGGTATTTAACAGATACATAATCACAGAACACCCAACATCTAACAAACACATAACATGCCGTGAACGTACGGCTGACACAACGTGAAAATAAATGTGCACTGCCGAAGGGTCAAACGGCTCGAACCATAGATGCATCTATTACACTGCTCGCAAATCGAACATGCGATGCGGTTGACATAATAGCAGGCTACCCCGCTCACGAATCATACATGCGATGCGGGTCCCCGTATATATACACATAATTAATAGGAAATTAAGAAATTCAGTAGAGAATATATTTACAGAGAAGGTTTCAATATTATAAGTTTCAGATTGTAACCTCCTAGATGTCCGCTTAATAATCCAAGGATATTAGGAAACCTAAATTAACATTTAAGATTATAGTTACGGCACATAAAGCATCCTTGTAAAATCCTAAACTCCCCGACATAACATAATAGTAGCTACGCACGGACTCTCGTCACTTTGTGCGTGCGTAGCCCCCACAAATAAAGACATGCAATTATTTATATTCACCTATAGGGATGATTCCCTCTTACGAGGTTAGAAAGGAGACTTACCTCGTGTCAAGCCTACTTTCCGGGTCAAGAACGCGCCTGAAACTCCAAATTTGTCGCCCAAGAACTTGAAGCTAGCCAAACATCACATTAACAAGTCAATCTATGCTCAAAAGTCCCTAATTCTCCTACTTAAATGGTCATTTCAACCCAATTTGGAAAATCCTAAAATACACCCCCGGGCCCACATGCTCGGATTCCGGAAATTTTCGGAGGAAGTACTTACCCATAGCCTAAGGATCAATATTATATAGTTTTTGTATGATTCCTTAACACATTTCTTGGTAATTTCTCATTTTTGTCAAAAACCTAGGTTTTACTCTAAACCCATGATTTTCACTAATATGATGTGTTAATCTACCTAAGAATTCAAGTATTAGGCTAAATTTATAGTAGGATTACTTACCTTACAGTAGCTAGGCCGAATACCTTTCTTGCATGCTCTCAAAATCGCCCAAATATGAAGAAAAGTGTTCAAAAATGGTTAACTCCCGTGTTTAAAACGAAGCTCACTACCTAAAGGCTTTTCGCACCTGCGGATCGAGGACCGCACATGCGGTCTCGCATTTACGTGAAAAATCTCGCTTCTGCGGAAAAGGGTCCGCATATGCGGAAATGGGCAGCTCCATTAGGAGTCGCACATGCGAGGCTGGGACCGCAGATGCGGTCTCGCACCTACGAATTGACCTCCGCAGGTGCGGTCGCACCAGATCTAGTGCACCGGTAGTCATTTAAGGCTGGTTTTTGCCTTGCTCGATGCCCGAATGGCATCTGGGCCCACCCGAGACCCCATCCAAATATACCAACAAATCCTAAATCATAGTACGGACTCGCTCGAGCCTTCAGAACGTTTGAAACTACGCTAAATCTAAAAATCATACCCCAAAACCTATTGGATCAAACTTAAGAACTTTAAGTTCTTGAATTCGCTTTCAATACGTTGAACCTACCTATACTACTCAGAATGACACCAAATTTTGCAAGCAAGTCATAAATGATATAACAAAACTATTCCCGGTCTCGAAATTCTGTTTGGATCTCGATAACACAAAAACACATTCCAAACCTCAAGTTTGAACTTAAGGAAACCTTAATTCACTATTAGGCGCCAAAACGTCCCCGGGTCATCCAAAACCCGTTTCGAACACACGCCCAAGTCCGAAATCAACATACGAACCCACCGGAACCTTCGAATCTCGATTCCGGGGTCGTTTACTAAAAATGTTGACCATAGTCAAACTTGGCCTTTCAGGCTAACCTTAAGGAACTGAGTGTTCTTATACCACTCCAAACTCCTCCAAACCTCGAACCACCCGTCCCCGCAAGTCATAAATTAGTAAAAGAAACTATGGGAAGTCTCATTTAGGGGCACGAGGTCCTAGAACACAAAATGACCAGTCGGGTCGTTACACTTAGGTTAGGCTGCCTATTAATCACTTATGTGTGGTAATTGAATAAGTAATCACACATGATTAGGGGTTATTATGATTTGTTAAAAATCTTTAAAAGTGAATTCTGATTTGTTAATAATCTTTAAAAGTGAATTCTAATTTTTACATAATTGGTTAACTTAGGCTCATGTTCTTAAAATAGACAACCAACTCCTAACTCAGGATAACTAACTAAGTCTAATTACTTAACTAATTGCACATAGTAAAATCATTTGAATTAGTTAGTCTAAGTCCTGAAAATAAACTCACTTAGGTAAAATACTTACTTTGTTTAGGTCTATTCCATTTCACTTTTAAAGAGGTTTACTTTCAGCCTCTTCCTTAGTGATTAATTATTGAGCTTAGTCTCTTAATTAGGTTAAATTTAGTCAACTTAATAAGTGACTTAACCCTGAACACTAAGGGGTAATTTAAGGGGTATTTCAGGGTAGTTTAGGAACTTTAAGTGAAGAATGTTGGCTGTAATAGCTCAAGAAACTTATAGAATAAGGATAAACATCAAAATAAAATAAGAAAATCACTGAATCAGTTTTTTAGGTAAAAAACAGTAATTTTTAGAAATAAAAAAGGCTGTAAGATAGAAGAACCTTCTAGAAATGATACAGTTGTCCTAGCTGTTACAAAAATGCTGAAAATAGGATAAGAATGGACAGTTGTACTTCACTATTTTCATAATTAAAGGATAAGGAATATTCCTAACATATGCCCTCCCTAGGCAGCCTATATATAGGCTATACTGCATTCTGAAAAACAGAAGTAGACAGACAGGATATAAGGAAAGAACTCTCTGAAAACTGATAGAAAGACTTATCTCAATTACACAGAATTTAGAGAAGAATTCAGTCTGAAATTTACACACACACACACACAGTAGAAAAATCTTGTTATGAAGAATACACCACTACTCTAAAAATATAGAAAAACACTGAAAACTACCAAAAATGGAAGGCAAGAACATTCTGAAAATTGGTTTTCTTTTGGCTATGGCTTTTCTAGGAAAAACCTGGTTTCTTTGCTAATATTCTTTTCAAAATTCTGGTCTATTCAAGCTGTTATTTCCGGGTATTCCTGCACTGGTTGGTTGTTGTTTTATTGTTGTGTTAAGCTCACAAATTCTGGTTTTTCGACCTTTATTTGGTCTCTTCTTTTGCTGTTCTTTCTTTTTTCTATCTCAAGGTATGTAATGTTTCTCTTGCATTAAATAGAATTTTCGGATGAATCTTGCTTAAATGTCAGTGTTCATATGGGGTTTAGTTGTGAATTTCAGCCTTATGTGTTAATGTGTTATGCATGCTATCAAATGACATTTTGTATCTATGCTTTGGTTTCTCCTTCCTTCTAGCTCCAGCTCTGTTTAAGTGTATCGTATGTTTCAATTCATAATGTTTCCTCCATGATCTTCATATATTTTCTATTTTTTTTGTGTGTTTATTGAGGTAGCATCATGATATAAATCTGATCACCAGTTGGTTAGATTTATTCCAAAAGATGCATATAGTCAGCTGCACAATGCAAGAAGGGGTGCATGAATCCTGTGATCGAAAGAGGCATCCGATGAGACTAAATTAGAGTTGTATTAGCTCTATTAGTTGTACCTTAGGTGGAGATTTTTACTGCGTTAGAATGGATGTAATATAAAATCTGATCAATTATGTAATAGCCTATTCAATTATTAGCATCTTGTAAAAACAATGTCTATTGGAATTATGTTCCCCCACCCTTGTAACATCTAGGATCTGAGTAGGATAATTAGTGTCTATGGGCCTAATTCCCATTCAGCAGGCTTTATAAGTTGGAAAAACACAAAGTTGGGCATGTTGACTCTTTAAGATCAGGGATGGGAAAATTGGGCCATACTGATAGACGGTCTGCTTAAGGCTACATGAGCGGGTCTGGGCCTTGAGCCATCGAGCCTGGGTGCGAAACCCAAGTGGCTCCATATTCTATTTAACCTTGGCATTAATATAACCTTAAGAATCTCATTAACCTTGTTATGATTTGTAGTTCAGTGATGTTTTCTTTCATAAATTGAACTAGATAACACCCATATTCCTTTAGGCCACGACCTTTCTTACCTTACTAGATTTATGTGGGGTTCTGTACATATTTTTATATATACAGTTCTTATGTTAACTAAAAAGACAAATGTTCAAACTTGTTGATAAATTTTCTTATTGTCATTTAGAACTATAATTCGAAATATGTTAAATTGAATCATGTTTTTGTTTTCTACACTTTGATTCCTTGATGTAGTATTTTTAGTTGGACTGTTTACCTTTTTATCTTCACAATAGTCGAAAATAGGGTTGTCCCGGCATGATAAGTATGAAATTGGGCCAGATTTCACTATGGCCTTAAAATCCTCATCTTTGGGCTTACATATTAGTTGCTAAATAACCACAAAAAGTCCAACATCCTCTAGTCCAAAATCCCTCTTTCACTCTTAAGATTAATATTTAAGAAAAGACAAAGAATTCATGAAAATAATAGTTTGCTTTAGATATGTAATTAAACCATCATGATCATAGTCATGATTACAATAATCTCCATTCGGGTTTGCATTTTATGCTACTCGACCACAACTTCAAACAATAATTAAAATCAACACGTTGTAAATTGCGGGTGCATTTCATGTGGCGCATTTGCAACGTGTCCAAAAACGACAAGTGCACGCCATCGTGCCTTGTTTCAGAATAATCCATAAAGAAGAAAAGCGGCTAAAAAGTAAAAAGGCTAAAATGTACAATAGGTTTAAAATATGTAATTAATTAGATAATTAGGCCAATTATAAATAGTTAAGAGACCATGCTAGAACCACGGAACTTGGGAGTGCCTAACACCTTCTCCCGGGTTAACAGAATTCCTTACCCGGATTTCTGGTTCGCAGACTTTTTAAACAGAGTCAAAATTTCCTCGATTTGGGATTTAAAATAAATAAATGGTGTCTCGGAACACTGTAAAAAATTTGGGTGGCGATTCTGAGATTTAAATAAATCCCAAAATTGATTATGTCACTTAAATTGGAAAAACTCCCTTATCCCACCCCTATCGGGAAAAAAAGAGGTGTGATCGCCCTGGCGACTCTGCTGGGGATCGAACCCAGAATCTCTGGTTCAGGGTTCAAAGAATTCAAGCTTAGAATATCTATTGTATTTGACTTTATTATATGATTTTACATGCCTGAACCTAATGTGTTAAATGTCATTTTTTTACCGCTTTGATATTCTGTGAATTGTATATAAACTGTTACGAAAACCCTTCTTCTCTCTGAGTCTTCTAAATCATTTGGAAAGTGTGCACTTCGTGTGACTTCTTTTCTGTTAGAGTCATATCCAAATTTTAGAACGAGGTTCGGACAAGTTGCAAAGTCGGTGAAGCTTCTGTAATTTCGGTACGCTCCCCCCCCCCCGCCTCGAGCTGTCCGCTCGGGTAAGCCAGGTCTAGAACAGAACCTCAGGATTTAAACTTAGAATGACATAACCTCATGCCGGATCCCTAGTAGGTACGTTTGTTTGCATAACGTGCATTTGACTTAGGGGACTCAACATATGGGTTGGGTCCGTCTAGGACAGGTGAACCCGAAATAAAAGACAATCCTGGTGCATCTTACCTGCTATGTGTACATTATTTGTTTCAGCTTGTTTGTTGACCGGCTAAAGAAAGAAAATAACAGAAAACCAAGATTGAGGTAGGATAGAAAATTTATCCGATTTTGAAAACCCCGATATTTAAAACGCCTTGAAACTCTGCCAAATTTTTTTGAAAGAAAAAAATGGAGAAAAAGAAAATATATTTCGAAAAATGAAAATGAGTGTGCATCATATTTTCAAAATTGCGTCAACATTTCCTGAACTACGCATGTTTGATTCCCACCTGTGTGGGATACATAGGCAACCCTCATCGGGTCCAACCCTATTTTTGCGAAAAATAAAATATGAAATTTTGTCATAAATAAAGTTAGGTGAGGCCATTTTTGCCTAAATATCCAAAGATGCCCTGACGGAATGCCGGAGGGCTGTTTTTGCAAAAATAGCCACTTATGGTCTTTTTCAAGTTTTTGACCCAATTAGCAAACACAGTCCTAAAATCTTCCTTCTGAAGTGCTGAAGATCTGTATTTGCAAAGATGGTCCGTTTTAATTAATTACAATTTTTTGCAAAAATAGCACTTTTTTAGGTCAAAATAAATCATGATTTTTCTTTTTTAACCCATCACTTTAAATAAATGTGCAGGATGGGCACTATTGAAAATATACCTTTCAAAGTTGTAGAGAAAATCCCGATAGGACTCCATATGTGGTGGAGAGACCTGGGGGAGGACAGTAGAGGTGCTGTAATAAAAGCTTTAGGCGGGCTCACCGGCCTCTTGAAGATTAAGCCAAGGTTGGACATAATTGAGGCTTTAATACCATTTTGAGATCCAGCGCACAACATGTTCCATTTCTCTGACTTTGAGCTAATCACAACACTTGAGGAGATAGCGGGCTATGCTGGCCTTAACGGGAATCTCAGGAGTCGATACCCAGTGGCACCCAGAGCTGTAACTCCTCACAAATTCCTGGACCTTCTGAGTATTAGCTGGGAATTCAAAGATGAGAACTTAGCCGAGGGATTCTTCACATTCCACTTCCTCTACCGTCGATATGGGGACCCTCGTGGTTTTGAGGCTCATAATACCAGTTTAACCCACCAAGGGAATCAAAGCAAATGAGAAGCACGACGGGGATTGGCCTTCGTGGTAGCATTCTTGGGTACTCTAATCTGCCCGAGGAGTGATGGATATATAGAGTTAGGACTCGTAGGAGTGGCAGACTTCATGATCAAAAAGTCTAATGGCACTCTTGTACCAATGATCCTAGCAGAAATCTACCGAGCTCTAACTGTTTGTCAATCAGGGGGAAAGTTCTTCGAGGATTGCAATTTACTCTTACATATCTGGATGATAGAACACCTTTTCCATCGCCCGGGTTATATGAATTACGGTCTGACTGGTCTCAACTGTATTGAAGAACATGAAACCCGGGTAGAGGGTCATGAGTTTCCAGAAGGTACAGAAGCATGGTTTGCACATTTGGGTTCCTTGACTGCCAACCAAATTGAATGGACATTCGGCTGGCTCCCTGTCAATGAAGTTATTTATATGTCGGCCGAAGTGTGTTTTCTTCTATTGATGGGTCTTCAAAGTATTCAGTCGTATGCCCCACACAGGGTTCTACGACAACTGGGAAAGCACTAAACTGCTCCTCATGATGAAGATTTGAGTCGACAAGTCATTGAACTGTGTCCAAGAGTTGCATTCCCGCAAGACAAGGTCTGCCAGATTTGTCATCAATGTAGGTTTCTGGAGCCGCATACTCGAGTAAGGGATTTGTCCAAAGGTGAGGTAGAGCCTAGCTACACGGCCTGGTATGGTAGAAGGGGAAGAGACCATCAAGAGCCTGAACGGACCGCCAAAAGGCCCCACGTACAACAATTCACTTATGAGGCACATGAACAATGGAATTGGTTGGAAAAGGACAAAGGCTATAGGGCTATGATAAGCAAATTGGAAGCACAAATCAGAGACATTAAATTTGAAATCAGTTTGCAAGCCGCTGCAAATGAAGGGGAGAAGAACAGATTGGCCAAAGAAAACGAGGCTCTCCGAGCCCAGATTTAAAGGATAAAGATAGCTGCTGAAAATCCGGAGAGGAGCAAAACAGATGAAGGACTTATAAATAGTCTTAGGCGGAAAATGTACGATTATGGGGATGATTTGGACAATGCTGAAGATGAGTTGGCAAGAACCCGGGCACAGTTGGCAAAGAATGCGGAAGAACGGATGAAGTTTGTTCAACAACTAAAAGGAAAGTATGACAAAGAAGTCACAAGTTTGAGGGAAAATATGACTACTCTTGAGAACGAAATGGCTTACCAAATGAAGAATTTTAAAGCAGAAATGGAACATTGTTATGCATTGATGTCTCGATTGGAAGAAGATTTGCAGCAATTACAAGAGAAAAACCATAAGGCCACCCAAGTTCTGGAGGCTAGTTCCCAGTAGATTGGGTGCTTACTCTAAGAAAAGGGCATCATTAGATAAAGGTTCAGAGAAATTGCTGATTATGTCATCAAAAAATGCCATGAGTGCGAGGATATGACCAGATCTACATTCTTCGCCGCTGTGATGATTTTTGTCCGTCAGATAATGGATGATCTATATCGCCTCCAAGAAGACATGGCACGCAGGCTCGTGACGAGACCGACTGATGTCCCGCGAACCCCTGGAGTAGTAATAGAGGAAAATTTGGAGTTTTTATTTAATGAAAATTTGAAAATGAAAATGTTTCTTTCTTTTTCGCATTTGTCCCTTGAACTACGTGATGATCTGATTCACGTGGCATCGTAATACGTAGGCATTCCACATAGAATTCGATCATAACCCCTAAAAAAGGAAATAATTTAGAAGAGAAAAGAGAGAAAATGTTGAAAAAGAGCAAGAAAAGTAAAAATTCAAATCTGGGAGACAACAAAAGCCGGGATGAGACACTCAACTTTTGCAAAACATGTAGAAAAATGTTTAATTGTCTAGGAGAATTGCATACCCCCAACGTGCGATTACATATGTGTTAAATGCCTCAATCTAATAGTTTTGTGGTGTATGTTGTTTTTCTTAAGGGTTCTATTTTTAGGTTTTGCAGTAATCTGGATTCACACCCATACTTCACGAGATCTTAAGGGAGTGTTGAAATGACGTCATAAGGTTACCTACCAATTATCAACCCCTCAAAGGAAATCCCAATATCGGTTATCCCGACATCTGAGTCAGCAACTGCTGAAGAAAATAGGATACTGCGTTGCCACATGTTAGAGATGTGGGATGCTTGGTCTAACGGTAGAGAACCACCTAGTGCCATCCCTGGTTTTCCCGAATTGATTCCCAGAACAAGTGGAACTTCCAACGTCCCAATAAGCTACCCGGCCACCTCGTTCGGGTACCCAATTATGTCAGCCCATTTCACCAAAATGCCTTCTGAGGTTCGCCCCCAGGAACTGTTTTCGGGAGTATCTTCCAACATATTCACCGCACCACCAACCTCTGCTACGGCACCACCAACAGTATCCGGGCCAAGCTTCGAGTCGTCATCCTTTACCTTCTAAACACCACCATTTCATTTGGACATGGATCATATCACTCCAAACTCTTACTCTCAGCACCCTCGGTATGAGTCTACCATAGAACAAGAGAAAACCGTGAAGAACCCCGAGCAAGAAGAGATCGCTCAAAAAATGAAAAGCATTGAACAGAGCCTTAAGACATGCAAGGATTGAGTGGCCAGAAGAGTGTCTCCTACGCTGACTTGTGCATGTTTCCGCATGTTCATCTGCCCATCGGATTCAAGACTCCCAAATTTGAAAAGTATGATGGACACGGAGACCCCATAGCCCACCTGAAAAGGTATTGCAATCAGTTAAGAGGAGCGGGCGGAAAAGAAGAACTATTGATGGCTTACTTCGGGGAGAGTTTAGCCGGAATTGCATCCGAATGGTATATGGACCAGGACATCTCCCATTAGCACATATGGGACGATTTGGCCCGAGACTTCGTCAGGCAATTCCTGTACAACGTGGACATAGCTCCAAATAGAAACTCTTTGTCCACTCTCAAGAAGAAATCTTCAGAAATCTTCAGAGAATATTCTATAAAGTGGCGCGAACAAGCTGCCAGAGTAAAACCCCCAATGGACGAGACCGAGATGGTTAGCATCTTCTTGCAAGCCCAAGAAGCTGAATATTTTCAAAACATGATGTCCGCTATGGGCAAGCCGTTTGCAGAAGCTATAAAGATTGGGGAGATGGTTGAAAATGGTTTGAAAACGGGTCGCATCCTGAGCTAGTCATATATAAGAGCAACTTCTCAAGCAATCCAGAATGGGTCGGGGGGTGCAGAAAATAGGAAAAAGAAAGAAGAAGTATTAATGATGGCCTCAAGTCTAAGAAACCCCCGTCACCACCGGGGTTACTTTTCCAGCACCCCACGACATTACTATCCTCACCAATATGCGGCATATGCCATGACACCTCAGCCTTATCCAGTAATGAATGCCCAGCCGTACGCCCAGTCACAACAATATTATAACCAGAACTGAGCTCCACCACCCAGAAACAATCCTCCTCACCAAACCCAGTATAATCCACGCCCTCCACAAGATAATTATAACACCCATCCCTGTGAGCCACCCAGAAGGGCTAACTTTACACCAATCGGCGAATCATATTCTAGCCTTTTCCCAAAACTGGTCCAAATGGGTCTGTTACAGCCTGTACCCCCAAACAGGCAAAACCCAGAAGCCCCCTCCTACCGACCTGGTACCCGATGTGCTTATCATTCAGGGGCAGAAGGACACGACACTGAAGATTGCTGGACCCTCAAGCGGGCGGTTGAAAATTTAATAGAACAAAAGCTGGTGGTACTGAGGGATGAAGAGGCTCCCAATGTGACCAATAACACATTACCGGCTCACAACAACGGGCCAGTTATTAGGATGATCTGCGAGGAACAAGAGTTCGACCCATCTCTGAAAGCTATCATTTCCATTATTGACATAGAGAAGAATCCCAATGCGGCACCAAAGCAAGTTAGAGATGAAAAGAAAAGCAACGTCACTCCTCAGAGCACAGGAAAAGTGTGGAAACCAAGACAGGGGCAGGACCTCCTAAAGATGTCGTTCTCTATGTTCCTAGGGCCCCCAGGAAAAAATAGTTTGTGTTGAGTCCCCCCAAAATATTGGAGCAAATCAAGGCTATACTGAATGTACCGAAGATGTACGTACCAAAGGGGACTTATGTGGCGCAGGGGCCGATAATTTCACCCAGGCTGACTGAGCCCGTGGTTATCAGCTGTGCACCACAGAATCCTATGAAGGACACCACAGGAGCCGTACCCTTTACTCTCCACCAGATGGTTAATTTTGAATACGAATACCAAGAAATCATGGTCCACGGGGAAGATGAGCAATCAATTTACAGGGACCCATCAGTCCCATGCCTGGAAGCTAAGGAAGGTAGCGAGCACATAGTCTACCAAGCTTTTGAGATCGTGGTCGCAGACCAGTGTGAGGAAGGAACCCCGTGTCCTCAACCCTTATTATCAAACACATCGATCATGGTCACTAATGACATGATCAAACATGGGTACAAGCCTGGAAAAGGGCTCGGGGTATCTTTGCAAGTCATTACAGAACCTATCACTTTTACTACCAGTGAGAAATTCTTTGGCATAGGGTTTCAAGCTACTGCCGCTGATGTTAAATGGGCTAATGAACATAAGAACAATGGATGGGTCCTGCCTCAGCCGGTCCCGCATCTTGCCAAGACGTTTGTCAAGCCAAGTTACATAGAGGAAGAAGAAGAGGCCTTCACGATCGAAGAAATTGAAGAGATCTGTGGGGCAATGAGACAAATGTTGTATGAGGATCACATGGTCCAATCGGGTGAAGGCTGAAGCACTGTTGAGGTGCAATATATGGGGCCTGATGCCAACTTCAAAATTGGAACGCTACTCTGTTCCCAGCCAGACGAGAATCCTGGTAGTTCCGCCTTGCCATTCTTTCTGCATTACGAATTATTTCAACATGTAACTCGAGTGCTTTTAGTTTTTTGTATTTTAAATTATGATGTAAACCTTCTTATTTTCAAAATTCAATGAAATGAAATCTATATTTCATCGTCCATGAATCTCTTTATTTATTCTTCCTGATTTTTGTTATTTTTCTTATCTCTCTTTTCAGTTCTAATAATGCAGAATTAAATAACATGACATGCTCGCGGACTTCATGCCCAGATCTTAATACACTGTCTAACCATGAAATAATGAATCAAGAACCGGAATATGATGAAGATGAGGCTTTTAGGGAAATAAACCGAGAATTGGAACAATTCGAGAATAAGCCTAAGCCAAACTTAAATGAAATCGATCCGGTTAATTTGGGTAGTTCGGAAGAGGTCCAAGAAACCATGATAAGCATTCACGCTAATGAAAGAAATAGGGATGCATTGATCCAACTTTTGTTTGAATTCAAAGACGTGTTTGCCTGGTCCTATGATGATATTTGAGTGTTTATTTAGTAGTGCAAAAATTGCCAACTTACTCCAGTTATCCACCTGTCCAACAAAAATAGAGAAAATTTAAAACAGACATCAGTGACAAGATCAAAGAAGAGGTCACTAAACAATTGAAATCCGGTGTAATCCGAGTGGTCCGATACACCACATGGCTGGCTAATGTTGTCCCAGTGCCGGAGAAAGATGGGAAAGTCCGAGTATGTGTTAATTATCGGGATTTAAACAAAGCAAGCCCCAAGGATAACTTTCCATTGCCAAACATCCACATCCTGATTGACAATTGTGCCAAACATGAGATACAGTCTTTCGTAGATTGTTACGCTGGGTATCACCAGGTTCTGATGGATAAAGAAGATGGAGAAAAGACATTTCCACCACACCTTGGGGTACTTACTATTACCGGGTCATGCCATTCGGTCTGAAGAACGCCGGGGCGACTTACGTGAGGGCTATGACCACTATTTTTCATGACATGATGCACCAGGAAATCGAGGTATATGTAGACGATGTGATCATTAAATCCAAAACGCAGGACGACCATGTGTAGCATTTGAGCAAATTCTTTGAACGTCTGCGCAAGTATGACTTAAAATTAAATCCAGCTAAATGTGCATTCGGCGTTTCATCTGGGAAGCTTTTGGGGTTTATAGTCAGTCGGAGGGGCATCGAACTGGATCCAACAAAGATAAAGTCTATTCGGGATTTGCCCCCTCCGAGAACCAAGAAAGAGGTCATGAGTTTCCTGGGCAGATTGAATTATATCAGCAGGTTCATCGCTCAGTTGACATCCACGTGTGAGCCCATATTCAAGCTATTGAAGAAAGATGCGGCGATTAAATGGACAGATGAATGCCAAACGGCTTTCGACAAAATCAAAGAATATCTGTCAAATCCGCCAGTGTTGGTCCCAACCGAACCTGGAAGGCCTTTGTTCTTATACTTGAAAGTGTTGGAAAATTCTTTTGGATGTGTTCTCAGGAAACACGATGTGTCCGAGAAGAAACAAAAATCCATATAATATTTGAGCAAGAAGTCCACAAGTTATGAAGCCAAATACACTCTGTTGGAGAGAACTTGTTGTGCCCTGACTTGGGTTGCACAAAAGCTCAGACATTATTTGTTGGCCTATACTATGAATCTCATAACCAGTATGGATCCTTTGAAATATGTATTCCAAAAGCCGATGCCCATTGGGAGATTAGCAAAATGGAAAATCCTGCTCACTGAGTTTGACATAGTCTATGTCACCTGCACTACGATGAAAGCTCAAGCCTTGGCGGATCACCTAGCTGAAAATCCTGTCGATGATGAATATCAACCCTTGAGCACTTATTTCTCGAACGAGGAAGTAAATTCAGTTGAGGTAACTCCAGAAGACACTAAAACCTGGAAAATGTTCTTTGATGGAGCCGTGAATGCAAAAAGTGTTGGGATTGGGGCAACCTTGATTTCACCCATGGGACAACACTATCCAGCCACCGCCCGTCTTCGGTTCTTTTGTACAAACAACACTGCTGAATACGGAGCCTGCATAATGGGTATGAACATGGAAATTGATATGGATGTAGAGGAGTTGTTAATCATGGGAGACTCCGATTTGATCATTAAGCAAGCACAACATGAATGGGAAACTCGAGATGTCAAGCTTCTTTCATATAGACAACATATGGAAAATCTTATCAAGCGATTCAAATCCGTTGAATTCAGGTATATTCCTCGATTCCACAATGAGCTAGCTGATGCATTGGCTAGCTTAGCTGCAATGTTGCCATATCCGGGTAATGTCCATATTGACCCGTTGGAGATTCAAATCCGAGAAAGACATGGTTATCACGGTTGAAGTAGAGCCCGATGTCCAACCATGGTATCATGATATTAAAAGATTCTTGAGAACAAAAGAATACCCGGATCAGGCCAACGGAGACCAAAAGAGAACCATTAGAAGTCTCGCCAGCAGTTTCTTTTTAAGTGGAGAAGTGTTGTATAAAAGAACTCCAGATTTGAATCTGTTAAGGTGTGTGGATGCCAAAGAAGCTGAAAGATTATGAACGAAGTGCATTCAGGAGTATGCGGTCCCCATATGAACAGATAAATCCTCGCAAAGACAATCCTGCGGGCAGGATATTACTGGATGACCATGGAAAAAGATTGTTTCAGTTTCATCCGGAAATGCCATCAGTGTCAAATACATGGTGACTTGATTCATGCGCCACCCTCAGAATTGCATCCTATGTCAGCACCTTGGCCGTTCGTTGCTTGGGGAATAGATTTCATTGGGCCAATCGAGTCGAGAGCTTCAAACGGACACAGATTTATCTTGGTTTACGGCACTGAAGCCGTAATACCTGCAGAAGTCAAAATTCCCTCCATTCGGATCATTGTCGAAGCTGCAATTGAGGATGATGAATGGGTCAAAACCCGACTGGAACAGTTAACTCTGATTGATGAGAAAAGAATGGCCGCAGTATGTTACGGGCAGTTGTACAACCAAAGAATGGCCCGCACCTATAATAAGAAAGTGCGGCCTAGGAACTTCAAAGTGGGGGAATTCAGCCTAAGACGTATCCTCCCGCACCATGAAGAGGCTAAAGGAAAATATGCCTCAAATTGGAAAGGTCCATACATCATAAGGAAATTACTACCAAAAGGGGCATTATACTTAGGGGACATCAAAGGAAATGACCCCGAAACGGCTGTCAATGCAGATGCAGTCAAAAGGTATTATGTTTGACCCTTTTGTGATAGTAACGCTCCCCGATTGAAATGATGAAGACTTTCATTCTTTCTACCTCAAACACTGTCAAGCTTTTGTAAACCCTTTTGAGCCGTCTATCTTTCTTTCATCACCTTCCTTGGAACCAAAATCGTCAATAAAAAAAAATCAATAAAAAAAAAGTTCCATGAACTATGTTTGACTTGATTCCGAAAGGATACGTAAGCAGCCTCTCTCTGGGGTTCAGTCACACCAAAACAAAATTCCACATTTCCCCAAAATTTTAAGCTGGGGCAAATGTTATGATATGTTCGGCGACGTCTTCGCCCGAAAGGTCCCAAAGTTGTAATTCAATACAAATCCTTTTCACCAAGATCCTGTTCAATTCCTTCCAATCAATCGACAAAGACGTCAAAAAATTGGAGGATACAGTTATTTGTATTTGATATAAGCAAATGAGAGAAATAAATGAGAGAGTCTTATCGGTGAAAACCCACACGGGCACCGTAAGGCGACGGTAAGAAGAGAAATTAAAATGAGAGATTCTTATCAGTGAAAACCCATATGGGCACCGTAAGGCGACAGTAAGCAGAGAAATTGAAATGAGAATCTTGTTAGTGAAAACTCGCAAAGAGCACTACAAGGCGACGGTGAGAAGATAAATGAGAGAGGTTAGTCGGTGAAAACCCGCAAAGGGAACCACTGATCGAAAAAGGATAATGGGTCACTGACATGGACACGGCTCGGGGCAAGGTTTCTCAATCTCGAGGTAATGGTTGTGATGAATTTCTGAGAGCTAGACGCTTGTTGCAGAGACCGGGCATCCATTCCAAGAGGCATGTCATGTTCATTGAAGGCCGCATATACTCCAGATAAGTCCTTCTTTCCTTTCCCGAAAGGGATACCTCTTGTTCAAATTCATTATCCATTCTATCTTTTATTTTCTTTCAATCCCTTTCAGTCTAACTATGTTCCTAAAATAAGACAAAGAAAGGATGGCAAAACTGATTTACAGGGCTCTCATTTGACACGGGTTAACATGCAAAAAGGCACCCAGCCTCGTCAGGGGGCATCGAGTCGATCTCGACTGGCCATATCGGCTGATGTTTCAAACTCAAAACCCTTGAAAGGAGAAAATCAAATTGAAATGACTATAAAGGCAAATGGAGTTGAAAGATTGAGTCCCACATAGCTAACCATCTCGGCAAAGTTTGAAAAATCGAAGTATTCCAAATGTTCTGAAGTTGAAATGAAAGGCCAATAAAGGTGAAATAAAGTCAGAAAGGTTAAGTCCTATGCGATGAACCGTTGCAGAAGAATTTAAGGAGCCAATTTCCCCAATGCTCTGAAAGCCCAAAAGAAAACAAAGTGAAAGACATGCGAAGGCAAAATAAAGTCAAAATGTCGGGTCCCACGTGATCGATCGCCATGGAAAAATCTGGAAAGCTAGGGTCCCCGGGGTTAGAAGTGAAACCAATCCCCAGCAAGCAAGCAAGGGGTTGAGATCTTCATCAAAGGAGTCGAGATCAAGCGAGTTGAAAAACCAAGGTCGCAAAACCAACCACCATTTCAAACTGACACTTGTTCTTTGTTTGGAGGGAACAGGGGTAACTCAAAAGCAACCTTGCAAGAAGTCGGTACAACCTAAGAAGAAATTGCGCAACGGCTAGAAGTGGCTCTGAATCGACAACTCCAAAAAGGGAAGTTTCCTCTAAAAATTCTTTCCTGCATTTACTCATCCTCTAAAGATAAAATGATGTTGAAACCAATTCAAACCTAAAGTGGTATAGGGCCTCCAATCCCTAGCTATACCTTTTCCAACATAGGGTCCCACTCCCTAGTTGACACCAACATAACCTGGTGATCTTTTCCTGACAACATCATAACCTGTTGACCTTTTTCTAGACGCCAGCATAACCTGGTGATCTTTTCCTGGCAACAACATAACCTGTTGACCTTTTTCCAGACGCCAGCATAACCTGGTAATCTTTTCCTAGCAACAACATAACCTGTTGACCTTTTTCCAGATGCCAGCATAACATGGTGATCTTTTCCTAGTAACAACATAACCTATTGACCTTTTTCCAGATGCCAACATAACCTGGTAATCTTTTCCTAGCAACGACATAACCTTTGACCTTTTTCGGATGCCAGCATAACCTGGTAATCTTTTCCTGGCAACAACATAACCTATTGACCTTTTTCGGACGCCAGCATAACCTGGTGATCTTTCCCTGACAACAACATAACCTGTTGACCTTTTTCAGACGCCAACATAACCTGGCGATCTTTTCCTGGAAACAACATAACCTGTTGACCGTTTTCAGACGCCAGCATAACCTGGTGATCGTTCCCTGACACCAGCATAACCTGGTGATCTTTTTCTTGACAACAGCATAGCATGTTGATCTTTCCCAGACGCCAGCATAACCTGGTGATATTTTTCTTGGCAACAGCATAACCTGTTGATCCTTCCCAGAAGCCAGTATAACCTGGTGATCTTTTCTTGACAACAGCATAACCTGTTGATCCTTCCCCAGGCGCCAGCATAACCTGGTGATCTTTTCCTGACAACAGCATAACCTGTGATATTATCCCGACACCAGCATAACCTGGTGATCTTTTCCTGACAACAACATAACCTGTTGATCTTCTCCTGACGCTGGCATAACCTAGCAATCTTTTCCTGACGACAACATAACCTGCCAATCTTTTCCAACATAAGGTCTCAAATCCCTAGTTAATTTTACTTTTAGGCATATGTATCCACCCTCTAGTCTACGTTCACTCCGGGTACACCATTACCGACCTTTCATTGTTGTCATTAATAAAGTAGCATAGATTTTATTACAATAACTCACGAAATTTTCCTAGTGAAAACTGGGGCAGAAAATTTCGTTCGTTGGTTCTTGATTTTGCACAGATTACAAATTTAGGACAATGGATTCGGGATAACCAAAAGAAGAAGTTTCGATCCAGAATAAATGAAAAGAAGAAAAGAGAAGGCCAAACCCAAAATATGGCAGTGGAGAAGACGTGGACTGCTCAGGACGAGATTAGAGTCATCCATTCTGCCTTGATCCAAAAAACGAGAAGATGAAACTAGCATCTGCGGCTAACAAGCGTCAAGATCCAGGTCAGAGTCAGCAAAAGCCAAGACTCAAGACTAGGCATTAGAGTATACAGATAAGGATCTTGTAACTAGTAGTTGATAGGCTTAGTTAGTTTTTTTTTATTTTTTGCTATTTTGGTGTAATAAGGAGCTCAGTAACGATAACAGCAGCAACAGCCGCAGTGAAATCACAGTTCCCCGGTAGTCCCAGCTACCAAAAACTCCCAGAACTACGCTGACCTGATTCATTTATAGCCAAGGAGGTAGGCAATATTTGAAGCAAGGTTCGGTCAAACTTTCAAAAGCGCTTCGCATGGAGTATTGGAACGGGTAAAAGTTGTTCATAACTGCTCATTTTGTCTTTGCCCGAAAACTCTTCATGTTTCCGGGCAAAGAGGGGCAGTTGTGAGCATGTAATTTTCAACCTATTAAATACTCTACAAAATTTGGTAAATAATTTATTTATAGGTTTTTGTTGAATTTAAGTGTTTATTTGTGAATTATTTGCATTGTATGATCATAATTCATCTTTTAAAATTTATAAAAAATAAAATAATAACAAAAAATATTTTAAAACTTTTATTATCTTGTATAATTAGGTTTTTTATTTAATGTAATACTTAGTTGCATAATTTAATCATTTTTATTAAGAAAATTATAAAATTTGTTCTTTAAGTAATCATGAGTATTAAATTAATGGCTTCACTTTTAATTAACTCATTAGTTAAATTAGAATTAGATGAAAACTAGGTTAAAACTAATTAATATATTTTAGAATTTTAATTAGGATTATTTAATTAATTAAGCCTAAGTTATTAAGGTAATCGGATTGGGCCATTCCTAAAAAAAAAGCCCAAATACACCCAAGCCCAGTCAGCCAACCCGTCCAAATCCCCCACTAAACTAAACAACGCCGTCCCCCTCCCTCCCCCCCACCCTGTTAATCCTAGCTGTTGATCTTTGATGAT
>ML372378.1:8377-21106 GCA_005239525.1 Nicotiana knightiana
TTAACAGAATTCCTTACTCGGATTTCTGGTCGCAGACAAATTAAAACAGAGTCAAATTTCCTCGGTTTGGAATTTCAATAAATAAATGGTGTCCCGGAACACCGTAAAAAATTAGGATGGCGACTCTTAAAACTAAAAATAAATCCCAAATCCGAATAATGTCACTTAAAGTGGAAAAACTCCCTCTCTACCCTTCATTAATACGGGGTAGCGAAAAAAGGAGGTGTGACATTGATAAATAAGGTTTGGGGCTTTATTTGGGGCGATTTTTTGGTGAATCTAGAGAGAGGTGAGAGCATTTTAGAGAGGGAATTATGAAACCTAACATTCTAATCATCCAATCTTGCACCAATTCTCAAGAATCAAGGAAGCTAATCACTAGATCATTAACTTTCCGGGTAAGTCCTACTTCTAAGATTTCATATAAAAGGTTATGAGTTCAAATATATATTGTGGGGTTGGAAAAGGGCCATGCATGTGACACAAAGTTGTAGTATGTGAAGTAATGAACCATTTTGGGTAGTTTCTTGTCGAAATTGGTTGAGGGATGAAAAGATCTCCATTGTAGAGCCTTGTAGTCTAGTTCGCATGTTAGGTGTTTGGCAAAATTCCTAAGAGAGTTACATCATGGGAATATTTCTAATTATTAATCGATCTTCATTATCTTCCTATACATTGTTATTTGTAGAAGTGTTGGGGAGTTGTAGTAACTTAAGGAAATCCCAAACAAGGTATGTTGGCTAAACGTTCTCTTTTAGAATCCAATTCCATAATGTTCCCGTAAGTTCAAGTATGGTTGGATCAAGATTCCTAAATTCTATATTCCGGGTTATCTCCTATAAACTTGACTATTCTGAATGAGCCTTATGTAAAAAGATATATGTTCAAAGTGTGGTTTGCATATTAGAATGTTATGGTTTTGAGTCGTGTTCCAAATGAAAGCTAGTATGCCAAATTGTGTGAGAAAAACTCAATATGCTTTAGACTCTTAATTGCTCATACACGTGCCTAAAGCCTTGATTTAAAGTATATTTTTGTTGATAATCTGTTAGGATGCTTGGAAATGAAATAAATAAATTTGAAAATAGAGTGTGGCCAATGTGCCAAGATTTTACGTTATAATCATGGCTAGTGGCGCCAATTAAATGAGAGAATGTGATAAAGATTATGAAATGAGCCTCGACTCAACTGTTTAAAAATGACTTAGAAAATAGAATTTCCTGAAAGCTTTTGTACACAATTCATGCCCATAAGTGGCTATTTAACTAAGCTTTGCTTTATAAATATATCCAGTGTGACTCGAGTTCTTACCTACTCAGGTGTTGAAATTGTACATTGTCATTTCTTGGAAAGAGTATCGCAAGAGTAAATGGTGTATTTACTGTTTATGATTCTGATGTGCGTTTCTATTTCTGGTTGGTATGCCCCATTATTTTGGATGAAACCTTTTGTTTTTGAAGTTTCCATCACTAATGAATTTGAGGTATATGATTTCTGAAATATTCTATATGTTGATATTTGATGGTGATCTTTGAAATTGAAAGAAACGAAAGTATTGAATATGAAATACAACCAAGTGCCAAGAATAACGTCATAACTGGGGCCACTCGTACCAATGTAGTGAAAAGATGGAAAAGAAATATGAAATTATGAATATGGTTGATGTCTCAAATGAGATGGCTTAGCCGATCGAGCCGAGATCGGACTCCATATAATAACACGGTAGTATTGTGGATGAAATTGTGAATATGGTTGATATATCAAATGATATGGCTTAGCCGAACGGGCTGAGATTGGACTTCGTGTAATAACACGGTGGTATTGTGGATGAAATTTTGAATATGGTTGATGTCTCAAATGCGATGGCTTAGCCGATCGGGCCAAGATCGAACTCCATGTTAACACTATGGTATTGAGGATGAAATTGTGAATATGGTTGATTTCTCAAATGAGATGGCTTAGTCGATCGGGCCGATATCAGACTCCGTGTAAGAATACGATGGTATTGTGGACTGTGGCATATGGGCACTAAAAATCACCCAACCTAATAATGTGGAAATTGACTTGAAAATCTATGTGATCCTTGACTTGATGTTTTAAGTGTTATTTAAAGTTCATATTGCATTCTTGACTGTTTTCCCCCTGTATTATTGTTCATTCTATTGAGATAGTGTTTTAGTTTCACATACTAGTACTATTCGACAGTACTAACGTCCCTCTTGTCGGGGGCTCCGCATCTTTAATGGATGCAGGTGGTTCCACAGCAAGCGACAATGATCAGTGATAGCGGTACACTCTGTTTAGCTGGCTTGGTGAGCCCCACTTCATTTCGAGGTCATGTATCTCTTGTTTCTCATGTACTTTGTGTTTTAAGGTATAGCTGGAGCCTTGTTGCCGGCATTTCCATATTACTCTTAAGTTTTACTTAGAGGCTCTGTAGACAGGTTGCCGGTGGTAGTTGATGTTCGGAGTCAAAACTAGAAATGTTGGTATTTAGCAAACATGTTTTTCATTAAATCTATAAAGTTATAATATTTTGAAAATTATGAATGAAGCTTCGAACAGAAATGAAATGGAAGTTGCTAATGAAAACTACTTAGTGTTTGATTAATGGAGTACATATCCTCCTTATTTATGGATGAGTTAGGGTAGAAGGAAATCTAACAGGCTTGCTCGGCCGGGTCCACTCGGTTGAGCACCGGTCACGCTCCCTAAGTTTTGGACGTGACAAACATGGTATCAGAGCCTAAGGTTTTAAAGTGTCATAGGATGTCTCGGAGCCGTGTCTAGTAGAGTCCTTCTTATCGGTGTGTTGTTGACCACATCTATAGTAAGGAGGATACTAGAACATATAGGAATTTCATCCTTCTTTGATCCTCCAGAGGTAGCAATGAGGGAATGACCTCGCCTTTGAAATTGGGGGATATTTCACAAGAGTTCATTGGAGAATGTGTCAAACCGTGGGAGGGGGGAGGGGATTGGACGAACTTGTTTCTAGGTGTCACACCTCCTTTTTCACCGGTGAGGGTAATAAGGGAGTTTTTCCAATTAAAGTGATATTATTCAATTTTGGGACTTCCTATTATTTTCAGAGTCGCCACCCGGATTTTTGACGATGCTCTGGGACACCGTTTTGTTTTAAAATCCCAAACCAAGGAAATTTTGACTCTGTTTTAATTTGTCTGCGACCAAAAATCTTAGTAAGGAATTATGTTAACCCGGGAGAAGGTGTTAGGCATTCCCGGATTCCGTGGTTCTACCACGGTCGCTTAGCTATTAATATTTGGCCTAATTATCTAATCATTTACATATTTTAAACCTATTGTGCTTTTCAACCTTTTTCAATTTTTAGCCGCTTTTAATATTTATGGATTTATCTTGAAACAAGTCACTATAGCGTGCACTTATTTGTTTTTGGACATATTACAATTATGCCACATGAAATGCACCTGCAATAGCAACACGCGATTTTAATATAATTTGAAGTTGAAGACGGGGACATGAGTTGTCGCACCCGAGTGTAGATTACGTAGTCAAGACTATGGCCGTGACGGTTTTATAGTGCATATTTGAGGCGACGTTTGATTATTCTTTATGTTTTCTATTTGAAGGATCATTTTAGTTTTAAGACCAATTAGGACGTTTAAGGATTTATCTTAAACAAGTCACGATCGCGTGCCCTTTTTTTTTTTAGCACACGGAATTAACGTCACATAAATGCACCCGTGGTTGCTATGTGCGTTTTAATTAGTTGTTTAGAGTTGAGAGTCAGAGGCATGAGTTGCCACTCCCGAGGGTAGGTTATGGTGGTTTTGGAATAATATTCGACTCTTTATCAAATTTCAATCTAAAGAGGCATGATTCTATCTAGAAAGTATGTGAAGATTGTCTAAAGTTAAACCTATTAACCTAAAGGACAAGATTTAACCCAATTTGTTTCAACTCTTTTAGCCAATCCTAATTGTGGCTAGTTTTGACATGATTCAAATTTTAACAATCTGAAACAACCAGGAGCATATATGTTAACACATTTAACATGGGCATTGTAATAAAAGAGGCAGATTTGAGTTGTAAATACAATGTCACAGGCATCTGATTCATTTGTCGTTTGACCTATACGCCATACATGAATACTTATATACTGCTTACGGATACAATGTAGATCATTTATCCTTGTTTGCGTGAAGGAACAACTTTTATAACAAAAAGAGTAATCTAACGAAGCCTCTTAAATTAAGATTATCCGATATTTTTAGGAAAAGAGTTGATACTCCTCATACCATTCAACATCAAATTATTTAACACAATTAATGGGCCTGAAATTCTAATTTCCATAACTATCATGGTAAACATTACTGAAAGTACGACTTATTCTCAAGCTCTAATATAGTCCAGTCCTTATATATACAAAAGACTGTAATTACGATATTACATTGTTCTTAAATTAAATATACAGGTTCCAATAATAAAAAAAATAAAAGGAGCAAGGTTAGCTGTTGCTCTTGTGAATGCCAGTAACTTCCACGCTTTAGGATATGTATTCTTCATCTTTTAGTCCCAACTTGACCATACAGGACTCATGTACGCTGTAAAAGACTGAATCTGATCATTATAGAGATCAGATTCGGCCCTTTAAATGTTGCTCCCATAGTGACATCCAACTATATAAGATCTAAATCGTCCAAACCAACATATATAAAAATCTTATGGGGTGAATTTTACCATTAAGGGGGGGGGGGTCAGATTCACTACCCTTTAATACTATCTAATGACTCTGTTATGACTTCATGGATATAGAATTAATCACATAAGCCTTTAAGAGCTAACTCTACTGTTATAATCACACATAGATGAACCAACAGATTTTTGACAAGTAATCACAGATTCACCAGAAAGAAAGGCAACATGTTTTATGCATTTTTTCTTAGATTGAATCTGACTATAAGAGGGAGTCTAATTCAAACCCAGAGATGCAACCTTGTTTGACATTTTTAACAACCATACCAGTACTTCAACTAGTATTCATTTGGAAACTTTGACTATTCCTGGCCTTTTTAGAGAATGAGTCAGACCATACAAGGGTTCAGATCTTTTACTCTACAACCCTTCTTAACTACGTGTTGTATATCCTTTAAAGGGTGAATTTTATCCATTTATACTACTTTTTGTGCACTATCATGGGGTGAATTTGACCATTAACAGGTCAAATTCATCTACCCTAGTGCTAATACTAACCTATCTAGAGATTTGCTTGTTGAATCTCTTTATTGACCAAAGATACTCAATTGAAAGCATATTTTATGCACACTAATAGAGAGAACCTGACCATAGAGAAGGTCAGATTCTACACCTTAGTGCAGCCTTATTTTTTAGGAGGTAGAACTACGAGTTTCAATTACATTTATATACCTATAATCTGAAATAAATAAAATATACCAGCAAAGAAATACCAACAACAGGACTACATTTACCACACTCATAGACTCATTACCACACCCACATTTTCACATTATATAAAGCAGGAGAAAAGAGTTTCAGACATCAAAACAACCAGCTTATAATGAACAGAAGTTGAAAATTTCAAATCAACATTTCATTTAGGATTTGACATATATTCTTTGATCTTGTCGAAAGCGTCCTGGTACTTGTCTATCCATTTGATGGCTGCATCTTTTTTCAACAGCTTGACTATAGGCTCGCATGTGGATGTCAACTGAGCGATGAACCTGCTGATGTAATTCAACCTACCCAGCATACTCATGACCTCCTTCTTGGTTCTTGGGGGTGGGAGATCCCGAATGGATTTTATCTTTGTCGGGTCCAGCTCGATGCCCCGTCGACTGACTATAAATCCTAGAAATTTTCTGGATAGAACTTTGAAAGCACACTTGGCTGTGTTTAATTTCAAATCATATTTGCGCATGCGCTCGAAGAATTTCCTCAAATGCTGCACATGGTCATTTTGGGTCCTGGATTTAATGATCACATCATCCATGTACATGTCAATCTCCTGATGCATCATGTCGTGGAATATGGCGGTCATGGCCCTCATATAAGTTGCCCCAGCGTTCTTTAAACCAAATGGCATGACCCGGTAACAGTATGTTCCCCAGGGTGTAGTGAAGGCTGTCTTTTCTGCATCCTGTTCATCCATCAACACCTGGTGATATCCGGCGTAGCAATCAACAAAAGATTGCATCTCATGTTTGGCATAATTGTCAACTAGGATATGTATGTTTGGCAGTGGAAAATTATCTTTGGGACTTGCTTTATTCAGATCTCGGTAGTCGACATATACTCGGACCTTTCTGTCCTTCTTAGGCACTGGAACCATATTGGCTAGCCAGGTGGTGTATTAGACCACTCGGATTACTCCATCCTTTAGTTGTTTAGCGACCTCTTCTTTGATCTTGTCACTCATGTCGGTTCTAAATTTCCTCTGCTTTTGTTGGACAGGTGGATGACCGGGGTAGGTTGGCAATTTGTGTACCACCAAGTCCATACTTAGTCTGGGCATGTCATTGTAGGACTAAGTAAACACATCTTTGAATTCAAATAGGAGTTGAATCAAGGCGTCCCTAGTCCTTTCGTCCGTGTGGACGCTTATCATGGTTTCTCGAATCTCCTGTTCACTACCCAAGTTAACGAGTTCTGTTTTGTTTAAGTTTGGCTTAGGCTTATTCTCGAATTTTTCCAATTCTCAATTTATTTCTCTAAGAGCCTCTTCTTCGTGATATTCCAATTCTTGATTTATTATTTCGAGGTTAGACGGCGTACTAAGATCAGAGCATGAAGTCCGCAAGCATGTCATGTTTTTTAAGGCCGCATTATTAGGACTGAAAAAATAAGAAAATTAAGCAAAAATCAAAAAGAATACTAGACGATGAAATTTTGATTTCATTCATTGAATTTGAACATAGGAGGGTTTATATCGGAATTTAAAAGGCTAGAAATTAAAAACACTTGAGTTACACCCTGAAATAACTCATAGTGCAGAAAGGATGGCAAAAGCTGAACTACCGGGACTCCCGCCTGACGGGGAATGGAGTAGCCTTCTAGTTTGCAACTTGGCATCAGGCCCCATATACTGCACTTTGGCAGTGCTGGCACCTTCTCCTGGTTGGACCATATGGGCCTCATACAACATTTGTCTCATTGCTCCGCATATTTCTTCGATTTCTTCGGTCGTGAAAGCCTCTTCCTCTTCCTCTTCCTCTATGTATTTTGGCTTGACAAATGATGCGGTGATGTGTGGGATCGGCCGAGGAAATACCCAACCATTTTTCTTACGTTGGTCAGCCCATTTTTCATCGTCAGGAGTAGCTTGAAACCCTATGCCAAAGAACTTTTTATTGGTAAGCAAGGTAATAGGTTCTTTAATGCCTTGCAAGGACACTCCGAGCCCTTTTCCAGGTGTGTACCCATATTTAATCATGTCATTAGCGACCATAATTGATGCGTTTGATAGGAAGGGTTGAGGGCACGGGGTTACTTCCTCATGCTGGTCCGCAACCAAAATCTCGAAATCCTTGTAAACTATGTGCTCACTGCCTTCTCTTGCTTCCAGGCAGGGGACTGATGGGTCCCTGTAAATAGATTGCTCGTCCTCTCCATGGACCCCAATTTCCTGGTCTTCATATTCGAACTTAACCATCTGGTGGAGAGTAGATGGCACTGCCCCTGCTGCATGGATCCAAGGCTTTCCCAGGAGATAATTGTAGGAAATCTCCATATCCATGAACTGGAATGTCACTTCAAAATATACAGGGGTGATTGTCAAGACCAAATCAATCTCCCCGATCGTGTCTCTCTTGATACCATCAAATGCGCGGACGCACACATTGTTGGGCCTAATTCTCTCGGTCCCGATCTCCATTCTTTGTAAGGTCGAGAGAGGGAAAATATAAACCCCAGATCTGTCGTCCATCATAACTTTTTTCACATAGTAACCTTCACATTTAACAGTTAGGTAGAGAGCTTTATTGTGGGCAGCCCCTTTGGGGGGAAAGTCATTCTTGCTAAATGAGATCTGGTTGATTTTGAAAAATTGCTTTGACATTCTTTCCATTTGCTCAACTGTGGTCTCGGCCGGAACATATGCTTCGTTAAGTGTTTTGATCAGGATTTTCTGATGCTCGTTTGAATTTACCAGCAAGGATAGAAGTGAGACCTGAGTGGGGGAATTTCTGAGCTCCTCAATTATGGCGTATTCAGCAGTTTTCATATTTTTGAAGAATTCTTCTGCCTCTCCGGCACTGATCGGCCTTTTAGGAAGAAAGCGTTTCTGCTTGCTCTTGTTCAGTTCTTCCAGGTCGAGGTATTTCTCTGATGAGTTTATATCACATGTTTCCCCAGTAATTTCTTTTCCTTTGTACGTCACCATCGTCTTGTTGTAATTCCAGGGGACGGAAGTAGTATTCTTCATGGGAGTCTGCAACACGCGGCTAATAACCACGGGCTCATTCAGCCTTGGTGAAATTATTTTCCCCCGCGCCACATACGTCCCCTTTGGCATGTACATTTTTGGGTCGTTCATCATTGACTTGTTGAATTGTAACATTCTGGGAGGGCTCAACACACTTTGTTCCTTCGTGGGTGCCTTGGGGATATAAAGAACATCGTCTTTAGAGTCCCCTATTTGTTTCGATCTCAGCCTCCTCCGTGACCTTGGGGACGGGGTTACTCTTCTTCATCTCTTTGACTGGTTGGGGTGCCGCCTTGGGATTTCTTTCCAAATCTCGATGGCGATGATGGCCTTTAGAGCTGGATCAAAATCTTGGTCCTCACAAATCATGCCGATGATGGGACTATGATTGTGAGTGGGTAATGGATTGCTCGTCACATTGGGAGCTTCTTCGTCCCTTAACACCACTTTCTTTTTTTCTATAAGGCTTTCCACAGCTCTTTTGAGGGTCCAACACTCCTCCGTATCATGCCCTACAGCTCCGAAATGGTAGGCACAACTGGTTTCCGGCTTGTATGATGCTGATGCTGGGTTTTGCCTGGTCGGAGGTACGGGTTGTAGAACCCCCATCTGGACTAATTTTGGGAAGAGGCTTGAATACGGCTCCCCGATAGGAGTGAGGTTGGGTCTCCTTGGTGGTTCATGGGGGTAGGTGTTGTACGAGTAGTTTTGGGGAGGGCGTGGATTATATGGAGTTGGGGGGAGGATGGTTGTTTCTCGGGGGTGGAGCTCTATTCTGATTGTATTGTTGTTACAGCTTGGGACGCGGCTGAGCGTTCATTACCGCATAGGGAAAAGGGGGCGTAGCATAAGCTGGGTCTTGGTAAGGATAGTAATGTTGGGAAGCTTTGGGAAATGGATGTGGGTATTTTCGAGGCTTCCTGACATCGGAAACCATCATGGCCCATTCTTCATTCTTTTTTCTATTGGCTGCACTCCCGGATCCGCTTTGGATTGCCTGAGAGGTTGCTCTTATGGCAGATTGGCTCAGGATACGACCAGTTTTTAGACCATTCTCCACCATTTCTCCAATTTTGATTGCTTTCGCAAATGGTTTTCCCATGGCGAACATCATATTTTGGAAGTAATCAGCTTCCTGTGCTTGTAGAAAGACACTGACCATTTCAACCTCATCCATCGGAGGTTTGACCCTGCAGGCCTGCTCGCGCCATTTGATGGCGTACTCTCTGAAACTCTCTGAGGGTTTCTTTTTGAGATTGGATAGTGAGTTCCTATCGGGAGCGATGTCCACATTGTATTGGAATTGCCGGACAAAGTCCCATGCCAGGTCATCCCATATGTACCAGCGGGATATATCCTGGTCCATGTACCATTCTGATGCAATTCCCGTCAAGCTTTCTCCAAAATATTCCATGAGAAGTTCCTCTTTCCCATCTGCTCCCCGGAGCTGGTTGCAGTACCTTTTCGGATGAGCTATGGGGTCCCCATGTCCGTCATATTTTTTGAATTTGGGGGTTTTAAACCCAAGAGGCAAGTGGACGTGCGGTAACATGCACAAATCTGCATAGGAGATGCTTTTCTACCCGCTCAGCCCCTGTATATTCTTGAGGCTCTGCTCAATACTCTTCATTTTCCAGGCCATTTCTTCATGCTCGGGGCTTTTCTTATCTCGTCCCAAAGTGACCTCAGACTGAGTCTGTTGGGGGTATGCATTGGGAGTACATGAGTGGTATCCAGATGGACGGACGGTGTTTAGAATGTGAATGTTGGCAGCTCGAAACTTGTCCCAGAGATAGTCGGTGGAGCCGTGGCAGATATTGGTGGTGCGGTGAAGATGTTGGAAGACACACCAGAAAACAAGGCCCGGGGGCGAACCTCAGAAGGACTTCCGGCAAAGTGAGTCGACATAGTTGGATATCCAAATGGCGTGGCTGGGTAACTTATGGGGATGTTGGATGTCCCGCCTGCCCTGGGAATTATCTCTAGGAAACCTAGGATGGTACTGGGCGGTTCCCTACCATTGGACCATGCATCCCACATTTCTAGCATGCGACAATGCAGAGTCTTATTTTTATCAGCTGTTGCTAACTCAGATGTTGGGATGGCTGGATTTAGGTCTTCCACGAAAGAGTTGACGATTGGAAAGTGACTTTCAGACGTCATTTCTATGCTCCCATTGGATCTAGTGAAGTAAGGATGGGAAGCCAGGTTACCGCAAAACCAACCACCTAAAATACCTTTAAGATCGAACCAACAAAATGTTAGGTTGAAACATTTATCACATAGGCAATCGCACGTTTGGGGTATGCAATGCACCTAAGCAATTAAATGCTTTTCTATATGTCTTTGCAACAGTTGTGTATTTAATCCCAGCTTTATTTCTGGGTTTTGAACTTTTCTTTCCTTTTGTTACTATTTTTGCCCTTTATTCCTCGATCGGTTCCCTTTCTTATGGTTATGATCGAATCCTATGTGGATTGCCTACGTATCACGGCACCGTGTGAATCAGATCATCACGTAGTTCATGCAATAAATACCAAAGGACATAAACATTTTCTAATTTTCATTCAATAGGAAAAAACTTTGAGCTTTCATTCATTACAAAGACTCCGACATATTTTCTTGGGAAAGTTTAAAGAAACTACAAAGACTTAAAGTAGACTCAAACAAAATAAAATACAGACTCGAAAAGGACATCAAGAATACATAAGTGCCCTTACTGTTCCAGGGGCCCGCGGGACATCATTCGGTCTTGCCACGGGTCTACGTACCAAACCTTGCTGGAGGCGGTGTAGGTCGTCCATTATCTTGTGGACGAATATCATTACTTCCGAGAAGAAGGTGGTCTAAGTCATATCTTCACACTATTGGCATTGTGTGACAATATAATCCGCAATTTCTCTAACCCTCTGCCTGATAACGCCCTTTTCCTAGAGTAAGCGCCCGATCTGTTGAGACCTGCCTCTAGAATCTGGGCGTCCTAATGATTCTTTTCTTGCAATTGTTGCAAGCCTTCCTCCAACTGATCCATCATGGTATATCATTGTTCCTTGTCTGCCTTGAACCTTTTTGCCTGTTTGGCCATTTCGTTCTCGAGGATGGCCACCTTTTCCTTCAAGTCTGTGACTTCTTGGTCATATTTCCTTTTCAGTCTCTAGACAAACTCTGTTCTTTCCTCTGCAATTCTTGTTAATCTTGCCCGAACTCCGGCCAGTTCTTCTTCAACTTTGTCTAAATTATTCCTATAGCTGCACACTTTATGCCTCAGACTATTGATAAGCCTTTCATCAGTTCTGCTTCTCTCTGGGTTCTCAGCAGCTATTTTCAATTTCTGTGTGTGGGCCCGGAGAACTTCATTTTCTTGGGTTAACCTATTTTTCTCCCCTTCAATTGTGGCGGTTTGTAGAATGTTTTCAAATTTGATTTCCCTGATCTGGCTTCCAACTTGCTTATGGTAGCTTAATAGTTATTTTCCTTTTCTAACCAAGCCCAGTGCTCTTGTGTTTGCTCGGTGAATTGTTGCACGTGGGGTCTCTTCGCGGGTCGTTCTTTCTCTTTATTCTCTCTGCCTCTTATGCCATACCAAGAAGTGTAGGTGGGCTCCACTTCCCCCTTAGATAAGTTTCTCACCTGAGTTTGAGGTTCTAAAAACCTGCACTCGTTCCAGATTTGAAGGACCCTGCCTTCAGGAAATGCAGCTCTCGGGCATAACTCAATGGCTTGTTGGCTTAAATCCTCGTCATGGGGAACACCTTGTTGTCTTCCCAAATGGCGTAAGACCCAGTGTGGGGCATATGGATGAATGCTTCGCAGATCCATTAACAGAAGATAGCAAACCTCAGCGACATATTGATAACCTCGCCGACAGGGAGCCATGCGAACGTCCACTCGATTTGGTCGGCAGTCAATTAACTTAAGTATGAGTGCCAGGCTTCCGTGCCCTCAGGAAATTTGTGGCCCTTTACCCGAGTACCCTGTTCCTCGATGCAATTCAAACCGGTTAAGCCGTAGTTCATGTAGCCTGGGGGGTGACAGAGGTGCTCGATCAACCAGATTTGTAGAAGCAGGTTGCACCCTTCAAAGAACTTTCCCCTAGATTGGCAAACTGTTAGAGCACGATAAATCTCGGCTAAGACCATCGGTATAACTGTGCCATTGGATTTTTTCATCATGAAATCTGCCATTCCCACAAGCTCGATATCTATACATCTGTCATTTCTCGAGTAAATTAAAGTGCCCAAGAATGCTACCACGAACGCTAGCCCCCGGCGGGCTTCCCATTTAGCATGGTCTTTGTGAGTTAG
>ML372381.1:1875-111338 GCA_005239525.1 Nicotiana knightiana
AAAAAGGCTAAAAGCACAATAGGCAAAAAATATGTAAATAATCAGACAATTTAGGCCAAATAATAATAGTTTAAGCAACCGTGCTAGAACCACGGAATTCGGGAGTGCCTAACACCTTCTCCCGGGTTAACAGAATTCCTTACTCGGATTTCTGGTCGCAGACATTTTAAAACAGAGTCAAAATTTCCTCGGTTTGGGATTTCAATAAAGAAATGGTGTCCCGGAACACCGTAAAAATCCGGGTGGTGACTCTGAAACTAATAAATAAATCCCAAATCCGCATAATGTCACTTAAATTGGAAAAAACTCCCATATCCAACCCTGTGTCGGAAAAAGGAGGTGTGACAAAGTTAATTAAGGAACCAAAATCAAATCAATTTTAATGTTAACAAAAGACATTCAATTCAATTGTACTAGGAATGCCAATAGTGTTGGATATCTATTTTTTAGGCTTTCCATGATTTTGGATAAACTGTGCAACTTATTTCTTTAGTGTTTAGTCATGTAAATAATAGTAATACTTATTAGTCGTACTGAGTTTAGCAACTTAGTAATTTAGATTATGTTTATTTTTATTATGACTTATTAATAATATTTGTTTTATACGATTTTATTATATTTATTGTTGAATATTTTAGTACAATGTGACTCATCTCATATTTTATGTTATTTTTTTGAAAAATATCTTGTATAGTTATGTCTTATTAGGATTAAAGAAGTATTTGGAGCATAAATTATATGTTTTGTACTATGAAGACTTTATGAAGAAAAAACCCGAGAAAAAATGTGATAGAAAAACCTAATTTTATTGGTTTGGTTTGGTCTTTAGATTTAATAAACAGACACAACGTATTTGATTCGGTAATTGAAAAACCGGAATCAATCCGACCTATGTACACCCCAACCCGATGGTTTCCTAACATTATTTGAGCTGATGAACTTCTTGAAGTTTGTAATTTGCAGATGACAATTCTACCAATTATTAAGTTACTGTTAAAAATCAATTATTCTAATAAAATTTAGTAGGCAATCCAATTACTTAAATAAAATGGTATCTAGTTAACAATAATTTAATTTCTTACCAATGATATATCATCTTAGTTGTTGCATATAGATTGTAATAAGAGTCACAAAATCAATGTCATGTGATATTATTCCTTTTTTTTTTTTGTGTGTAACTATTTGATTTTCAATATTAATTGATGGGAACCAAAAAACATTTTTGACCTTAGTAAATGGTAAAACCTTTTTGACCTTAGCAACAGTCACAATTTCAAATTTATTCAATACCGTTATCCTTTTCCAAATTGAATAAATATAATGGGATTAAATAAAAAGCTGTATACCCTCCGAAAATGGTAGGTAGTTAGCATCAATTTAATCCATATCTGAATTAGATCACACCTCTTATCTCTATTATCTTCACTCACATAATCTCAAGTATTACAAGTATCTAAATTAGATCACACTGTTAAACTTTTTAAACTGATTGATATTTGATAACTCCCATTTCTTTCTATTTTTTTTAAAATAATTATTTAAAAAAAAAAAAAATTTCTAATAATAAGTTGCAAATAATCCACATTAAGCATGACAGGTAGCCTAAAAAAGATGGTAAATACTCTATACAAAGTTAATTTGTATACTGTCAATTTGTACTGTACATTTTAATTTTAATTTTAATTTTTTTTTTTAAAAAAAAAAGAGGGGCTGGGGGTTGTTTCTTGTTGAGATATTTATGAGTTTTAACCGTCTTGTGGAGAGATGACTTTGTGAGTTCAGAACTTTGCGTTGAATTCAGAGCAAGAATTGCTTAGAAACAGAAAAAGGCACTTGCACAAAATTAATGAGTGATTGTCCAATTGTGAAAAAGTAACTTTAGATTAGCTCAAATTTCACTAACTTTTATCATCATTCGTCACCTCTTTTGGTTCAAAGCTTCGGAGGTTTGAGTATTGCAGTAAAAACTGTTGTCTGTTTGTCACCTAAACAATCTGACTTGGACAAACACTTCATTTCATTTTCTTTCTTCTGCTTCCTTCTTAGAATTGGCCTCTATTTTGACTTTGCCTCTAAATTGCATTAACACCTCTTTATTTTTTTATTCATTACTATTTAAGTAAATGCTGGAATATAGAAAAAAAAAGAAGGTAAATAAAATTGAGGCTTTTCACCAAAAATAACAAAAAGAAAGAAAAAAGGGGTAAACAAAGAGTTAAGGGTTAAATAAAAATGAGGTGAAAAGAGAAATAGCAGAGCTTCAAATTCTGCGCATTGTTCCAATGAAGAATTAATATAAATAGTTGTTCACCTATATGTATAGTTTATATATATTATGTGTATAATCGTGTATAGTCATAATTTATGTATAACGACTAGAAAAATAACAACAACAACAATAACATATCCAGTATTATCCCACACCGTGTGGTTTGGGGAGGGTAGTGTACGCAGAATACACCCCTATCTTGTAAAGATAGAAAGACTGTTTCCAATAAATTCTCAACTCAGAATAACATAAATATCGTATTAATTAAAATATACGCGACCACTAGAAAAAATAAACAATAAATTAACTCGATTATTCGGGTAAAGATCTCACAATTACCGTTAAAATCTTATCAGTCAAATCATTTTCACCATTGTCCAATGGCCACCATTTCTCTCTCTCCTCTTTTCCTTTTAAAACCCAATATATATACTCCATATATATATATTCTTCTTCTTTTTTCCTTTCATTTTTGCATGGTACTTTCACTCGCTACTTCACTTGCTACAAAGCTTCCAGCTTTCATTTCCACCACCTCATTCTCACCTCAACTCTCTCATTCTCTCACTTCCAACTCTCTCTTCATCTCTTTCTCTCTCTCTGCATTCTTGTTACTGTAATCCAACTGAGATTTTGGTTCTTGAGACTCCTTCCCTTCATCTTTCCCCTTCTCTTTTCTGTGATTAAATAACGCTTTTATTTTTGGTGATCATGGCCAGTTTGCAGGCAAGACGCTCGTAAGTTTTTTATTTGTTCACCAGTTATTTTATGGGTACATTTTTAATGATTGATGATACTTTGTGCTTGTCTACTTTTATTTTGATTTTTGGTGTATGTGATTCTCTTTCCCCTTTGTTTGACTGTTTTTGGTCATGCTTTTCTTTTATTTGTTTGTGTTTTTCAGACTTGAACTTGCCATTCTTGATTACATGAATAAGAGAGGTTTCGGTCAGACTCGTGAGGTATTCGCCACAGAAATTCTTGCTAATCCTGATCCTGCTGGTAAGTCGATCTCTCCTTTTAATGGATTTTATTCTTTTAATCAAATGCTAAAAGCTGATCCTCTGATGAATAAGATATGTGCTCTAGTAACGGTTGTTGTTCTTTACCTGAAAGCCGAGGCGGATCTAGGATTTGAAGTGGCGGGTGCCATAATTTCTTTTAATGTATACCTTGTAATGACTAATATGAAATTTGTTAGGAATGTTTATTCTATTTTTTTGAGTTTATTCGTGTCAACTTAATAGGTATTTTTAATTTGCAAATACAAAAATTAATTCACAATATTAAAAACAATACGTAATTAGAATTTTAAATAAGGAATCATACCTTTATTATAACAACACAAGTAAAATCAACATTTTCACTAGGAAATTATATCTTTTTTTTTGTATATTAAAATAAATTTATACAAGTAGGATAACATCTTCAATAAGGGAATCATCAATAAGAATAAGATTTTTTTTTTAAAATATCGTACCCCACAAGTATAGAATTAAATAAACTACAAGTTCTCAAAAATCAAAATCGTAAATCTCATATTTTTAAAGCAATGCTTACGAAATTTTTGTCATAATTTAATAGTAAAGTGATTTAAATTATATTTAATAACCATAGAATAACACGAATTTTTATGATATAATAAAAAAAGATGAAAAGAATTTGATCTCAATCGAAATTCCCATTAAGACTAATATTTTTTCGGATATGAAAGAAGAAAACTCATAAATTTGAGATTAAGAGGAATGTTTATTTTATAGAATTTTATAATTAGGAGTCTCTTTTTTGAGTGTTCTTGTTAGATACCACATACAAATAATAGAACAAAGAAAAGAAAATTACAAAAAATAATGAAACGATAAATAGAAAATTGGGAGGTAGCCGCAAAGGAAAATGACTGGAACAAAAAGAAATAAAAAGTTGACGAAAAGGGAAAGTCAGACAAGATTCAAGATAGTTTCCAACTTGAATTTTACACACGAGAAAAGCTTTCAAAAGGATCTACCAGCCATGACACCTTTGTCTAATTTACGGCTGCGGGTGGTAGAATAAGATATTTCACCTAATTTAAGAAAATTTCAACATAGATATATAAATATTTTATTATCTTAACGGGTGCCATGCCACCCCATTGTAAAGGGGTGGATCCACCCCTTCCTGAAAGGGTCGTAAAATTCTCATGCCTAGTTTTGTAATTCTTATATATATATGACCATATGGTATATTGCTGATCAATTTGTTCTTGAAAATTTGCTAACAAGTTGAGGTCATTCTCTTTGATTCATGTGGTACATTTTAATTACCTGATGTTAGATGGTTCTGAAAGTACTGTATTAACTGCCCTTCAGTAATTTAGAGAGAGAGAGAGGGAGAGAGAGAGATGTATAACGGAGTCGAAGTGATGTGTTAATGTGATACAGTTCTTTGGAGTAATAATTTTTGATTTTGTGATATTGTCTCAGCTGTCTATTCTGCTGAAGGATTTCTACAGGAGTGGTGGAATATGTTTTTTGAAGCTTTCAGCTCTAGGTTCCCTGAGGCTGCTGTACTAGCTGCCGAATCCTTTGATAAGGTGTTACCCGGGGAACTTTCTATACCATGTTCATGTTTAACTGATGTGAAATAATTCTTGCTAACTTAATGCTTGATTTCTAAATTCTCAGGTTGCACAGACAGTGAAGAACATTGTGTCTAATAGTGGTCCTGCAAATCCATCCTATGCTTCTAACCATACAGGAACAGACATCTCTAATGTGATGGCGTCCTCTCCTATAATTCCGCCCCCTCATTTGATAGCATCCTCTCCATTGATGGAATCCGGCAGCCCTGATCTTATGGATGCTAAGATTTCAGATTTATTGTCATCCATTTGTGAATTACCAAATTTATCTCCTCTAAGAGACATGCCATCAAGCTCACAGTTTCTTGAGATGAGTGAAATGGATGGCATGCTTCCATTTGCAAGCAATTCCGGGTAATACCATGTTATATTTTTGCCAAACTTATCATTTCGCCATATTTTGATCTATTTTGCAATATCTGCCAAGTTGCTTCAACAAGGATTAAGGTTGTGCGCTTGAGTTGAGGCTATGTTCTCCTTGGTTTGATGTCATCGTCTGAAGCTGCTAAGGCAACAAAAGAAGATTGACCAAAATCACGTTTCTGTCGTGTCTGTGTATTGCTATTATGACCTTCTTGAAAGTACATGCGCAGGGGGAGGGGGGGGGGGATGTTGTCGATTTTTCTTTTTGTACCCTAAGTAGTTGACTAGTTTACTAATTAGTCGACTGAAGGTAAGTACAAAATATAAATAAAGCAGAAATAAAATGCAGGAATTAAAGACACTGGGATTTTTATACTGGTTCGGATTCAATGTGAATCCTACATCCAGTCCCCTTGGGTTGCAAAGGTATTCTCTTTCAGTATTTGAAGTTTCTCGATACAAGAGAGTTGATGTAGCTTTACACCAACAAATTAGTCACTATGTCACTTCTCGCTTCTTGATACAATGTCTCACCAGTGTTTTTCTCTCTTTCTTCTCTCACTAATTACATAGTAGATCTAAAGCGAACTACAAGGCCTGTTTGGAGTAGAACAAAAAGAGTGATAGTGGTTCGTTCAAAGTATATGTTGCACTCTTGACATACTTCATTTTATACTTGAGCTTTTTGGCTTTGGCGAATCTTTGACAGACTGTTGAAGAGATATGCAGTCCCAAGGGAATTGATCCTCAGAATTGAATCTGTTGTAATACATTCCAAGAATAAGGAAAGAGCATCCATAGACGATCCATGACTGTTGGTCGTTTCCTTTTTCGAGAAGAGATTTGTCGTAAGTTCTCCTTAAGTTGTTCCTTGATTCATGGGATTGAGAGTCTTCCTTTATTGACGCATATCGCAACAATCAGGGCAATGAAAAATCTTGATCCTTCCTTTATTGACGCATATCTTCAGCAATTAGGGCAACGGGAAATCTTGGTCCTTCAATCATTAATCTTCCTTACTTGCTTCCGTTGACAAATCTTTGGCTCGATTCTTTTACTTCTTCCATTCTTGACTTCTTCTATACTTCAATAACAGATTTGCTTGAATCCTTTTTTCTTCTCTCGTGATCTTGCACCATAGTACTATGTTATTTTTCATCATTGAAACTTATATCTAACAATTTTTCCCTTTTTGATGATGACAAATAGCATATAAAAGCAGTTTACTTCCCCTGTTATAGTCGATGCTTGTTTTGTTGTAGTCGACTTCTTAGTTGGCTTCCATGATGTGGTAGTCGACTCCCCCTCAAAAAGTGTTGCTATTTGTCTTGCACTGTACACTCATATACTGCAGTCGAATCCCCCTCAAAAGTGTTGCTATTTGTCCTGCACTATAATTTAACCTTTCTCCCATTTTTTGGCATCAACAAAGGAGGGCTATGCACATATAAAACAATAAATCATTGCAGACAGAGGCAAGCAATTTAGGTAAATATAGGTAATTATAGGCATGCAGAGTTAGGGAGAGTCAAAAAAAAAATCCAACGATTGGTGAACCAGTCCAAAACTATTGTCTGAAACATTCATAACTAACGACGCAATAAGTAAGTGAGAGTGTTGCAAATCGCCTCCTTCAAACGATCAAAGCTGGCATTTTCTGAAACTGACACCCCATCGATCCTGTCATGTACTC
Source organism: Nicotiana knightiana (assembly GCA_005239525.1). Classification (NCBI taxonomy): domain Eukaryota; kingdom Viridiplantae; phylum Streptophyta; class Magnoliopsida; order Solanales; family Solanaceae; genus Nicotiana; species Nicotiana knightiana. The sequence goes on from ML372381.1 coordinate 8,821, forward strand.
CTCTGAAGGTTTTGACTGCATTTTCTGCTAACTTGAGAATTTTGACCCTTATTTTTGAAACATCGGACCCTGTTTCTTTGGAGATGGCATGAATGTCTCCAATAGTTGATTGAGTTGCAGCAAGAAGGTCCTTGATGATGGTCAACTTGTTATCAATGGCAGTCAATTTTTCTACAAGATCAGGATCACTTACACTATAATAGGAACCTGAGGCTTTGACCTTTGAATCAGGCTGAACATTCTTGATTTCTCCCTCATGTTTCTTCGCCTAGGAATCCTTAACACACACATATCCCATACTGGCGAAGGCTTGAGTTGTATGATTTGGTGATAGAGACAAAAGGGTATTATGAGATACAGATGTTGTGGGCTTCCAAAAGGTGAGTGATAACCATACCATATGGTAAGGTCATCAACACTTTCAACCATAAAATTTATAACCCACGAGGACAGTTTGATTTTAAGCTTAGTTACTAGAAAGTAGACATGAAAAGTGTCTCGTTGAGAGGAAGTGGAGAATGAGCTAGTGCGAGGAAGAAGAGTAGTTGCTACAATGTGGTGGCGAACTCGGGTTTCAAAGCTAATATCATGGGGACCTAACTGGTTAGGGAGGGACACTCGGCTATACAGCGCTTGACTTGATCAAAAGTAATTTCAAAATCTTTAGGCCAGGTAATTTTGAAAACCATGGGAAATCATAGCACTTACACTGAAAAATTGAGTTAAACATGGCACAATCAAGAACGATGCGTTTTCCTAAAACTAGGGATTCTAACTTATCAGGCTTGTTAGAGCGGAGATTGGTATAGAATATCCTCACTAGAGGTTCGTAGACTTTAGTAGGGGGTAAAGAGAGGAAATTTGACCAGCCTTGAAAATCGAATAGTTCTTTTACCTTACAGTTGAGGGCCTCCATGTCGTCAAGATCGATTACTCTTCCATGGGCAAATGGCTTCTCTTGGGGGCAATGAATAAGTCTCTATTAGGAGTATCCCAGAAATTGAGGTCTTACTCTAGAGAACTTGAGAGGTCTACCTTGGATTTCTTAGGGGTAAAAGATTCAGGGAGGTCTTCCATGGGTATTTTTCCAAGGGCTTTTTCGCTCATACGGTGAGTATAGTCAGACGACTCTTCCTGAGAAGAGGCAAACCCTTCAAAGTGGTCGGACCCTAGGTCTACTTGTTCCGGAGGCTAAGAAGAGGGTATTTCCCTGGAACGAGTATTTTTTCTGGTGGAGGCAGAGGGATACTTGGAGTGTTTTGACATTGAAGAGTTTTGGAGAGGGATTTCTGAGCGATGAGACCAATGAAGAAGAAGAGAAGTGATTTATAAGGTTAAACGGTACGGATTTGACGGTTGAGTACAGGAAAAGAAAATGTATCAGAGAAAGGACATGATGATTGATTTTCCTTTCGTGAAAGTTGTGACTGATGGAAAAAGAGAGGGAAATCGGAGGCGCTCGATTCATGTGTACTTACAAAAGAAGGAAAACAAAAACATTGGTCATACATGAATTAGAAATAACATAAGTCCTAATTTTTACGATCAAGCGAAATAATGCCAAATAGTTCTCTCAAAGTGCAGAATCTATCCTCAAGCAAAGGCTTAGTAAAAATGTCTGCTAGTTGATCAATAGTGCTAACAAATGATAATTCTATGAGCCCGTTTGGATGGGCTTGTTGTAAGTGACTTTTAAGCCAAAATCCATAAGTTAGGAATTCTAACTTTTGGCTTTTGACTTATTTTTGTCATTTTAGCTTTAAAATAAGTGCTTAAAAGAACTTTTTTACTTTATCCAAACACTACAAAATGGCTTAAAAGCGATTTTGACTTAAAACCACTTAAAATAAGCCAATCCAAACGGGCTCTATATTTCCCCTAATGATATGATCTCTAATGAAATGATGCATAATATCTATATGCTTAGCCCTAAAATGATGCATACGATTCTTTGAGAGGCATATAACACTGGAATTATCACAAAATATTTGAATAGGTTTAAAAGATAATTCATAGTCACCTAGTTAGTGAGATATCCAAAGTAATTGTGCATAACACTGTCCAATGGCAATATACTCTGCCTCACTTATGGATAATGCAACTGAGCCTTATTTCTTACTGTTCCAGGATATTAATGCTTTTCCCAAGAATTGACATTTACACACACTGAACATAATATCTGGTCGACTAGCGGTTAGATAAAGTAAGGAGCCAATCATTCCACGATATTTCGTTTCATCCACTGACAAGTCTTTGTCAAGACTTGTTGATGGGCTCATTGGTGTACCAAATGCTTTAGTACTGCTCATGCCGAATTTATGAATCAATTCCTTTGTATATTTGGTCTGACAGATAAAAGTTCCTTACTCAAATTGTTGAATTTGTAGTCCGAAGAAAAATGTGAGTTCTCCCATCATACTCATTTCGAACTCACGTTGCATCAAATTAGCAAATTCCTTGCATAAGAAAGAGTTAGCACTTCCAAAAATAATATCATCAACATAGACTAGGATAATGGGGTTTCCTCCTGATGATCTTTTGATAAATAATGTAGTATCTACTTTACTTCTTGTAAATCCATGATCAAGTAGGAATGAGCTAAGCCTTTCGTACCAGGCTCGAGGAGCTTGTTTGAGTCCATACAAAGTTTTAGTCAATTTATACACATGGTAAGGAAATTATGAGTCTTCAAAACCAGGAGGTTGTTTTTACATACACCTCCTCATCAATAAAGCCATTTAAGAAAGCACTTTTGATATCCATCTGAAAAAGTTTAAATCCTTTAAAGGATGCATATGCAAGAAGAATTCATATTGACTCTAACCGTGCTACCAGAGCAAAGGTCTCATCATAGTCGACCCCTTCCTGCTATGAATAGCCTTGAGTTTCCCAGCAGCCTCTCTACCTGTCCGGGGTAGGGGTAAGGTCTGCGTACACTCTACCCTCTCCAGACCCAACTGGTGGAATTTTACTGGATTGTTGTTGTATTCTGGTTTGCTACCCACTCATTTGGACGAGTTCCAACTGCATGAATAGTTGACTCCTTTTGTGGTTCAGGTTGACTACTAGCGGGTTCACTAGTCGACTCTGTGATTGCGTCTGTGCTATTAGTCGACTTTTGTAACTTGCTTGTCTGTGATGCTTCTTGTCTAATAACTTCATCACATGCAAAAGAGTTATTTTCATCAAATATAACATGTACTGATTTTTCTACAAATAAAATACGTTTGTTATAAACTCTAAAAGATCTACTATTAATAGAGTAACCAAGAAAAATACCTTCGTCACGCCTTGGATCAAATTTTCCAAGGTTGTTCTTACCATTATTGTGGATGAAGCACTTACGTCTAAACATATGAGCCTATATTGGGGCAGTTGCCTTTCCATAATTCATATGGAGTTTTCTTCAAGATGGGTCTTATAAGACATTTGTTGAGAATGTGACAAGTCGTGCTTACTGCTTCTGCCCAAAAGTGATTTGGCAATGAATGTTCTAATATCATTATTGGCATATTTTGTAGGGTTCGATTTTTTCGTTCAACTACTCCATTCTGTTGGGATGATCTTGGGGCTGAGAACTTGTGAGTATATCCTTGATCATTGCAAAATTCTTCAAAGGCTCTGCTTTCGAATTCTCCTCCATGATCACTTTAGATGGTTATGATGAGATACCTCTTTTCTCTTTCAATTCTTTTACAGAAAATCTCAAAATATTTCAAGGCTTCATCTTTATGAGATAAGAAAATCACCCATGAAAAACATGAGTAGTCATCAACAATAACAAAAACATATCGTTTACCTCCAACGGTGGCAGTTCTAGTGGGTCCAAATAAGTCTATATGAAGCAATTGTAAATGCTTGGTCGTAGATACAATGTCCTTGGTTTTGAAAGAGTTTCTAGTTTGTTTACCAATATGACATGCATCACATAAATGATTTTTAGAAAATTGAGTTTGGGAAGGCCAATAACTAAATCATGCTTGGAGAGTTTCTCAATTAGATGCATGCTTGCATGACTAAGTTTTTTATGCCACATCCATGGATCATCATATATGGATGCTAAACAGATATGAATATCTAGATTTTCGATGCCATCAAGAATATAAACATTTCCATACCTTTTTCCTGTAAGAATGGTTTTACCTGACTCATCTTCAATGGCACATCCTGTTTTCTTGAATTTGACTTCGTACCTCAATTACATAGCTGACTTATACTCAAGAGATTATGGTTGAGTCCATCTACAAGGTATACTTTTGTAATATCACAATTGTTGCTAAATGGAACTGTGTCGGTGCCAACTATTTTTCCTTTTGAATCATCACCAAATTTGACACTTCTTTCATTTATTTTTGTAACTTCTTTGAACATATTTTTGTCACCCGTCATGTGGATGGAACACACACTGTCTAAATACAATTTTCCTTTGCGACTCTACTGAAACCAAGATTGTTTTTGGGTTTCCAAATCTATCCTGAAACTTTAGATTTACGAAATCTACAAAAGGAATATTTATGTCTAGCTTTGTTACAGTAATGATACATAGGGGTTGATCTAGTTTTTGATCTACCACTTGTGGTAGTACTTGTGGAATTAGTTCTAACAAGTCCTTTTCCAGTTGACTTGTAAGTCGCTTAGTTAATGTTTACCTCGAAAATAGTGATAGAAATTATATTTGATTTGTGGTTCTAAAAATATGTGATTTATTCCAATACTAGTAAATAGACAAGAAATATTAAGTATGAACGAGAAGGAATGATGAACCAAACCAGTGTTGCCAAAAGAATAGGGACCTCGAGTTCGATAGCCTCGGGGGTCTCGAGGTGAGTTAAGAGCAATAAAGTATGAACAATAAATTAAGAGCAATAAAGCTGAAGAATAATTGTTGAGCACAGTAAACGAGAAAAGCACAATAGAATGTTCTATTACAGTGAATATGATCCTTTTACAAATGATTGGGGTCCCCTTTATATAGGAAAGGAAAATCCTAATATGGTACATTTCTAATTATGACAAAGAATTCTATTGGTAAAACTGTATAACAACCTAGTACGGACTTGTACTAACTTGTACAAATCTTATCCCACAATTTACGCCCTGATCCACGTGTCCTTGAGAGATTTCCGTTTTTCCTTGAGTGTAATCGAAATCGTGTTGTCTCGAAGTAGACCGTATCAAGCCCTCGATTTGCTTCCCTAGGTGCGCACATCCCGTCCAGACTTGATTTTTACTTCGGGTTTCCCGAACTCGAGTTCGGGGCATGATTAAGCCTTCGAAATCGCGCTCCCCGATTTCGATCGTATACAGTTAGACTTGACAGAACTGTGACTGGTGGATTTGCGCATGCCATTAAGTTGCATTTGCATTTCCTGAACCTCATCTTGAAGCACATCTCTTTCGATTTTACAAACTTCAAGTTTAAGTTCCCCGTCCTTCTTTTCCCTGTTGAGTCTTTTTAATTCATTCAACATTTTTTTAGACTCCTTCGGGTAAGGTCAAGAATATCCTGCAATTCGTTACATCTATCACAGTCATAGGGTCTTATCTCACTTGTTTCGCCTCGTTCCATGAAACAGTTTTCAGGTTCTTTTTTGCTTTCATCATCTAATGTGTCTTCATCAGTCCAACAATTAGAATATTTGTTCAAATCATTTTCCAAAATAGTCATGAAGCACAAGTTAGCTATTTTCTCATGTTCTCAGTTGTCTTCATCACTCCAGCTTCCGAAAGATTTGTTTTTGTTGAACTCTCTGGAGACTTTTCTTTTAAGATCAGTGCATTCAGCTTGAACATGGCCATACCTTCCACATTCAAAGCATTTACCATCATTTTTGTCTTGTTCATTATATTGCCTCGTTCATCTGGATGATATACTTCCCTTTTTTGTGTTTATGTATGTTCTCTTAAATCTATTCATGTTTCTTGATACCATGGCAATTTCTTCTTCAAGAGCTTCTGGATCGTCATCAATATCATTTTCAGGTCCTTCAGTTGTAGTTTTGAAAGCAACTGTTTTCTTCTTTTCTTCCTGACGCGTTTTCTTGAGATGGGTTTTCTCAAATGCTATGAGATGTTCTCGTAGTTCATCTTATGAAAGTTTGTCTAGATCTTGAGATTCGAATGCAACTACTTTTGTCTGTCATGTGGTCGGCAAACTTCTCATGATTTTTCAAACTTAATCACCACTAGAGTAAGGTTTATAAAAGGCTTTCAGATCGCCAATGATTTTGTTAAATCGTGCAAACATTTCCTCAATGGATTCTCCTTTTTCGTTTGGAAGATTTCATAATCATGAACCAACAGGTTTATCCGAGTTTCTTTCACTTTGTTGGTTCCTTTATAGGTAACTTCCAGTTTGTCCCACATCTCTTTGGTGGTATTATAGCTTGAACTTTTCTCATACTTTTCTCCACTTATAGAATTATAAAGCAAGTTTCGTGCCTTAGCATTAACTTGAATGACAACCATTTGCTCGTCTGTGGATTCATCTATATCTTCAGGATCAACGGGTGGTTGAGCTGCTGCTGGTAGTGGATAATTTTCCTTTGTGATAACACACCATACTTTGACATCACAAGATTTTGCAAAAATTTCCATGCGTACTTTCGAGTGGGAGAAATGTTGTCCATTGAAGTATGGTGGCGTTACTTGCGATGTCACTTCTTGAAAGAGTGCTCCAATAGTTACTTGGTTTGACATGATCTTTTCTCACTAGCTATTAAGCAAAGATAAAAGTGTGAGACCTGCTCTGATACCAATTGAAAGTACAAGGGGGGAAAGTGAATTGTCGATTTTTCATTTTGTAACCTAAGTAGTTGACTAGTTTACTAATTAGTTGACTGAAGGTAAGGACAAAATATAAATAAAGCATAAATAAATTGCAGGAATTAAAGACACCGTGATTTTTATACTGGTTCGGATTTAAATTGAATCATACGTCCAGTCCCCTTGAGTTGCAAATGTGTTCTCTTTCAGTATTTGAAGTTTCTCGATACAAGAGAGTTGATGTAGCTTTACACCAACAGCATACAATGCTTCACCAGTGTTTTTCTCTCTTTCTTCTCTCACTAATTACATAGTAGATCTAGAGTGAACTACAATGCTTGTTTGGAGTAGAACAAAAAGAGTGATAGTGGCTCGTTCAAAGTATATGTTGCTCTCTTGACATACTTCATTTATACCTGAGCTTTTTGGCTTTGGCGAACCCTTGGCAGACCGTTGAGGAGATTTGTAGTCCCAAGGGAATTGATCCTCATAATTGAATCTGCTGTGATTCATTCCAAGAATAAGGAAAGAGCTTCCATAGACGATCCATGACTGTTGGTCGTTTCCTTTTTCGAGAAAAGATTTGTCATAAGTTCTCGTTAAGTTGTTTCTTGATTCATGGGGTTGATAGCCTTCCTTTATTGACGCATATCTTCAGCAATCAAGGCAACGGGAAATCTTGGTCCTTCAATCATTAATCTTCCTTATTTGCTTCCGTTGACTGATCTTTTCCTCGATTCTTTTACTTCTTCCTTTCTTGACTTCCTCCATACTTCAACGATAGATTTGCTTGAATCCTTCTTTTCATCTCTCGTGATCCTGCACCATAGTAATATGTTATTTTTCATCATTGAAACTTATATCTAATACTTCTGATATATTAAATGCCAAGAGTTTCTTGCTAAACTTGGCTATCAAGACATGCTCTTTATTCTAGTACTAGAACCAACTGTCTTGTCCGGTAATATGAGATATACTTTTCACATTATCTTGATAATACATGCATGTTTTGTATGTGTAAACATTACTTTGGTTGTTGAAGTTTGTGTATCATAATCTTCTAATTTCTATGATGTACGTTCATGTCTCAGCTATCCGTTGCAGCAAATTCCAACTGTTCCTCCACAGTGGAATGCAAGAGTATGTTTACCTTTCCCCAAACATTTGCAAGCTTTTTAATAATTAGTTAAAAATAATTGAAAACGTTTTATTCTTCCCAGGATGGCAGGACGGGTATAAACTTTGGAGGAGCTACACAATTGGAACCAAATATTCGTGCCCCTGCAAATGCTTTGCCTCCTTTGCCAGGAGCTTCTAATGCGGGTTTGTTTATATTTTGGCTTTAAATATATTTCACATTTAGTTTATAGAATCTTTTGTCTTTAGCATTGATAATGTTGGACATGTGAACAATTGATTGATTTTTCTCTTACAAGTCACTCAACATGCATTAAGAACAAATCCATTAGAAGCATAAATGCGCATATATCAAAGAGGACTGGCTCAATTTTAATGTGTAGCAAATAATAAATCCCTTTTATTTTGGATTATTATATGTCTACCATAACTAGGTTTTGCTAATGTACTTGTTAGTTATCAGTCCTTCCAGGACAAATTAAACATTTCTCTATTTTAGTGGGAAACTAATAACAGACGCTCTGCTGCTCTTGCTATCAGGCTCTGCATCAAATCCTTTTAGCCAAATGAAGATTGTTTGATTACTATCTTCCTATAAGCATGGGATGGAGAAGTTGATATTTTGAGAAAGATGCTACTTAGTTAGTTGCTATATTTAAGGAATATGCGATGAGAGAGGGATCACCTATTATCTTTGAAAATGATGAAGAGGCATGAATAATTTGTTACTTCTTCATAATATTGAGCATTTGACTCCCTTGTAATGCCAGCTTTACCTGTGACTACACCCTTAGTTTTTTTGTGTATAATAACTTCCGATTTAAACATTTTAAAAGGTATTAAGCATTAAATGATAGTGGTTGCTTTCTCCCATTTGTTAAATATTTATTGCTATTTTCTGAATCAAATAGAGATTTGGGAGAAAAAGCTCTTCAGGAAGTTTCTTATTCCTTTTGCTATTGGCGGAAAAAGGATGCAATACTGTTGTAACCTTACCACGACCATGTAGATGTGGTCTTGAGTGTCTAGTTTTTACCCGTAAAGTAATGATACATTGGTAGATTCAGGATTAGGGGCTTGAAGCTTAGGTTTGAGACGATATAGTTACATCTAGAACGATGTATGATTGAAGTTATAGTGTTGATGGTGATAATATTGCAACAATGCAGTTGGTCCTTGTTGTGTTGTACAACAAATTAGATTGAACTCTTGAAAGTAGTCTTTTATGGGTGATTATGAAGGTAAATCCACATTGAGGAGCGCAGAAGAGTCATAAGTTGTGATAGTGATCCGTATCAGGTAATAATGCTTCTATTGGAAGGTTTATAGTATTGTTTGATAGAAAGATGAAGCTGGTGAAATGCATGGTTGATCTCTTAGTTAAATTTCGAAAGACTAAGATTCCTATAGGTGGTGATATTAGGAAAATTGACCATTGTGGCATGAACTAACCTTTCACAGACGGGATTAGTTTTCCACCCTTTATAGGCTTATTAAATAATATCAGTCTTTGTTAGTTAGTGAATAAGCATTTCTCCGGGTAACCAGAAGAGTATTAAAACCAAGCAAAAGACTATCTTTCGTTCCTGTAGCGGATGTTTATTCAGGAAAGTGGTTTGTCTTGGGTCTTTTTGGAAGGTGGGAATCCTTGTTTGAATTTTTTGAATATCCTCCTTCCTTGGATTAGTACTGGGGAAACCTAGATTCAAGGTCGGAAGAACCGGAAACAAACTCGAAAAGGATGATCTGTGTCCTGGAGTAGCATGCATATGATTGAGGAAGATTCAAAATTCAAGATTCAGTTGAAGGTAAGAATAAAGGAAAAATGGGGGTATTATTTTTCAAGGGACAGGGAATCCTTCCTAGTAGCCTGTTCGACATCTTAAGGTGGATAGGAGGGAGACTATAAGTGGAAGAGAGTTCCCTAAGTTGGTAAAAGGGGAAAAATATCAGAACTCAGTTCCCTTGAATTCCATAAAGGTTACCAGTCTTTTCTACTTGAAGCTCTGAAAACAAAGATCGAACACGGATAATGAAGTGTTTACACTGATAGCTGCTCTGTTCTTACTTCACTGCCTGTTAGTCAGTGGTACAGAACCAGCAAGACCTTATCAGCGAAGAGAAAAGTAAAGGATCCACCTAAACTTGGGACCTGACTTTTGAGTCGTTGAGCTAGAAACGATCCAAATGGAATTTCTTGTGACTGCAGAAGACTTCTCAAATTGGGACCTGACATTTATGTTATCGAGCTAGAAACGATCCAAATCTAAACTCCTGTCACAAAATTCTTCCTTCATATCTTGTCATGTAGCTGATCTCTCTTCCAAACAAGCTCAGATAATGAGGCTCAGCTTGAAGCCATCTTAAAGTGTCTAAAATCCATTGTCCTCAACGTTGATCAAGTACTACATTTTCTCAGGTATTATCCAGTCAAGGAAACCTATTTCAGAGTTTACTCATTTGCGAGTGTCTAAAATCATTTAATCTAAGGTTATTCTGATTTCGGCAAGGTTTAATTAGAAGCTCAAAGTATGTCATGACTACTACTTGTTGGGGTGGATAAATACATAAATCTCCAGTTAGGAATTCTTTCTTTCCCTTTTAACCATTTTAAAAAGTGTGGAAAAGTGAAGGAGTATATACCCAAGCGGAAAGCTTGTATATTTTCCTTTTATACAAGTCTTAATAAATGTGCTAAGCCAATATAAGTATAAATATAAATATTTTGTTATGCAAATATGGTGGTGCCTTCTCCTACGAATCTTGTGTCAACCACTTTATTGGATCAATAAAGAGATAATGAATTTCAAAGTGACATTAGCTGTGATTAGCATGGCGGGGATCATATTTTAAAGAACACATGCATAAAACAAACTTTTCTTCGACATGCATATAGCCCTATGTTCCCTTGTGGTATTCATTTGGATTAATTGTGACACACCAAATATGTTCATGAACCTCCAATCATACCTTTTTTTGATGAAATCCGATCTTTTCGAGGTTGCAGAGTAGTCATAAATAAAGGGTCCCATCATGTGCGATTTGACCGATATTAGTTGTGATTAGCATGACCGGAGTCATATTTTACAGAAGATGGGTAAATCAAACTTTTCTTCGACGCGCATGCCCTTTGCTCCCTTGTGGTATTCATTTGGATTAATTGTGACACATCAAGTTTATTCACGAATCTCTGAATCATACTCTTTTTGATGAATCCAATCTTGTCGAATTGCAGAGGAATTGTCATAAATAAAGGGTACCATCACAGGTGATATGACTATTAGATGCAGCAGAAAAAGTCCTCCTCAACATGTCAAGTCCTTGCTCAAAACTAAAGATCCTGAACATCAGCACTCACTTTGTAGGTTCATAGGACTTTCTCATTCATGTTAAGGGATCATCTTTCCTACCATCAATCTACACCACCAATCTTAATAAAAGTGTCCTACTTTCTACTTAGCTTGTTCTTAATGACCTTGGACCTATTTCCTTACATGTAAAATGAGATCTTGATCCCATAAAATTGGTGTACAATAATAGCATTTCATATTATTTTTAAATACTTTTTCACATTTCAAAAGGTTTTTTCTTTTAACATTTCTTCTACCAGTCTTAATATGGTAATTGTTCAAGTATTTTAACTTTACTAATCACGCTCGAGCCACTTTCGAACCGAACTATATAGCTTCACTTGAATGTGCCTAAATATATTGGTGAGTCATGCCACCTTGATAAAAATATTACCCGGACTATATGCGATAAGAGCTCGATCATTTTCCATCTATTTTCTAACCACCCTAAGTTCCAAAATTGAGTTTCTTAACCATGGGCACTAGTCTAATACGATGAATGGCTAGTATGATATTCACTACGGTTATTTAAGCAAGTTCTTCTATAGCACGTATGCGGCACCTACTTGCCCAATACGAGACAAGTAACGATGTTAACCTCTCCTCAAAGAAGTGATGACCTCTTACAACTTGTAAATTGCCATTGTTCAAGTTCACATAAAAGGGTAAAAAAGAGGATGTGGGATTGATGAGTGCCGTTTTAGCCTTTGAAAGACCCTCATATAGAGCTAATATGACCTTCTACATACACGTATCGCCAAATCAAGATGGCCAGAAGGAGGACTACCATGGGAAAGGCAGCCAACTAGCTAACATGGAAATAGATTCTCGAATAGCAGTTGTCTCTACGTGAATATCTTCTTGACCTAGCTAAGCCACGTGGACACCAATTAGGATAGGAACGACACATGTCATAGATTTATCAACGTGGCTTGCATGGGCCTAATGTGATTTTGTTCAATTAGTTAGGGCTATTAAGTGAGCGGCATTGTTCGAAAGTACAACTTAACTCGCTTAATCTTATCTTGTCTATTTAACAGTTCAGACATGTGTAAGTGGACTTATGTTCGTGAAAATAATTATTTTGACATAACTGTAAACCTAAGTTGCTCGGACACGGGTGCGAGCGTACGGGGTGCAGATCTAGAGGTCGGATCCTTCGAAATGTAAATCTTAAGATTCGGGAATGTCGATTCTAGTACAGATATGGGTGCGGGGATCCGGCTAAAAATAATACAAAAAATATAAAAATGAGAAATTTTATGGAATACTTACCTATAGCTTGCCATGTGTGAATTTCTTTATTATTCTCAAGTTGTAGGCATAATTTCTTGATTTTCTTCCATTCTCGGACTCTCCTACAAGTTAACTCTATTATAGTTATCTTTCATTTACAATTAAAATATTAATTTTTATAATTTAGATTAGATCTCAGACTTAGTGTCTGTCAAGCTTTCACTACAACAACAACAACAAGTCCAGTATAATCCCCCGAGTGGGGTCAAAGGGTACAATATTATTAAATATAATAATATCTAAATGAAGTCAAATGTCCTGCACTTTGCCAAATTCTCGAACGCTCCGTCTTCCCCATTCTCAATTGATGTTCTCTGCTGCTCTTTCTGCCCGGTCAAGAGGAGAAGCAGAAACTAAAGGATTGATTTCTAGATAAGGTATGTCATTTTCTTCAAATTTATCTTAGTTTTGGTTCTGATTTCGGGAATCAAGTTATATCTCGTATCGAATTTTTCGTCTATCGTGGTCTACCCAAAACTGTTTGACCAGATCCGATACGGATCCCATAACCACATCAGTTTAGTGTTGACACGGGTGCGGCACCTAAACTACCGTATCAGAGCAGCTTAGGTGTAAACCCTATTAAGAGTTTTCTTTAATGTTACATTCATAGCGAATAAAAAGGTTATATAGATATTAATGTGAAAATATTTTCCGATTTGATTCTAAGATGTAAATTTATTATACTATTCGTGTGTGAGGGTGTGGGTGTAATTTGAGCTTGAACTCGAGTTCGAGGTTATTAATTAGCTTGTTACCATATTAAGTCGTGCTTGAACTTGTCTAATTTATTTGAGTTGAGCTCTACTCCAATTTAGAGAAAGAAGTGAGGATTCATATATCCGACCCCAACTTGTTTGGGACCGAGGCGTAGTTGTTGTTGAGCTCTATTCCAATTTGAAGCTAGTTTGATGTTTGAGCTTGAGTTTGAACTCGACTAGTAAAGCTCAAGGATGAAAAACTGAGATTTGCTTAATCAGATTAGCTGAGGTAGCTATTGATGACTCTCATTTCCTAGTGATTATGACAATGGCTAGTAAGGCTTTAACTTTATTAACATCTTTACAACTAAGATTATATATGACACACTTCCCCATTTGGAAAAAGATGCATGTTGCAGGTTGAAGTAATAAAAGGATGAATGACAGCTTAGGAATAAGATCCACCAGAACAAATATACAGTGGGGGCATTCAATAAAGTTCTGAAAATAGAACTCTGATTCAATGCACTTTCCCTTTTCATCTTTTTAACTTTTGATTTTTGAAGATGATGCTCTGTGTATGCAATTGCTTTCCGTTGGTTTGCTGACCAAGCTTTTTCTCCTATGTTTCTTTGTTCTAGTTCCGGTTTCACTTTGAAGATTCAATTCATTATCACTGGAAGTTGTCATAGAAAAACACTCTAGGCAAACTAACATGGAAGGAAATATGAATAAGCAGACTATCTTAAGACTTAGATTCAGCAAAATGATCAGTGTGATGAGTGCTTTGCACTTGCATGTTCTCTTCAGAATAAACACCAGGAGAAGTTCTTGCAGTGATCATATAGATGACATTCAAATATTTTTTAACGATAGGTTGCACAATGTTCCCAACTAGCTTGGAATTAAGGCTTAGTTATTGCTGTTAATAGATTGTACAATGTGCCATCATGTTAGTAGATTGGCATTTTATGCACTTTTAGATCTCCTTATCTTGCTCTTTTTTAATTTTCAAATTTCCAGTGATCTTTCTTTTGCATTGTACCTGCAGGGAACAACAGGTTTTTCCAACAATCATCTCATCAAGGATGGCCGTTAGCTGTGAGTGTTTTGAACTTTTGCATCAATAGGAATGTATAGTCCATTACGGTGTTTTAGTTCGGGTTCAAATTTAAGTTGATTCATTCCTTTTATATTCAACCCAGGGAGTTGGCCCAGTTCCCCCTGTCATTAGCCATCAAGTAGTACATCCTAGTGCAATAGTACCAACTCAAAAGGAACAGTTTTTGAGAACTAAATTCTCTCCTCAACAGGATGCATTACCAGAAGTGGCAGTTCAAACGTTTGATAAGCTCAACGTTCCTGCCCCTGCAAGTTCTGGTGATTTCAATCGTGTGCTCATTCAAGCTGGATCGAGTGGAAAAGATGCAGGAGTAAGTTGAATTCTCAACTAATCCTGTCGCTCCTAGTGATTGTAGCAGGCTACAATTATTTTAGCCGTGAAATAGACCATGGATTGGTTTTCAAGATTTTATGTTCTGTGATTGAGATCTTTTTCCTGCCTTACTATTTCTTCTATTTGTCTTCTTCCGGTATTGAACAGATGCTTGGTGATAAAAATAAAAGAACCCCAAAGAATTTACCAGTTGACAAGCAAATATTAGCTCCTATAGGAGGAAAGCAAATGAAAGATTTTGGGAAGCAAATTGCAGTGCAAGAGCAAGCGAACCAGCTGAGAGTGCAGTCTTCAAATAAGGTTGGTCTTAGATCATAAAGCAAGTAACTGATTCTGATTTGAATATCTTCAAATTTCAGCAATATTTTAGTAGTACAAGACTTAATGGAGACATGTTCATCTTCCCCTATTTGGCGACTAATTTATTTACATGTGTTTGAATTAGAGTGGCAGAAAGAGGAAAACTTCATTGATTTCGCTGGCAGCTGTAAGATCATTTTCTGCATCTACTTCTTAAAGCCCTTCATGTACTGGTGTTTCCATTTCACTCTGCCGCTGACGTTTGCATCTTTTTTCGGGGATTGGACTTCCCTATCTTAATTTACTCTTGTCCCTGTCACCTTTACAGTCACTTGGACGAATGAGTATGACATGTCTATATAGTCTTCGTCAACTTTATTCTTGCTCATTTAATATATTCCTGGGATGTAGGTTGGGAAAGAGAAAGCTACAACAAATCGTATTATGAATGGCAATATCGACAGCTATTTATCCCCGGGAGATGCTGGTTTGATTGCTGCAAGTAATTCACTCGCTGCATTGAGGAAAAGTATTGCTGCTGCCATAGAATCTGACCGTAAAGGTAGGTTACAACAAGCTTAATGGGTCAAAAAAATTAATATTAGAAAGATAGTAATTTAGGTAATTGACAGTCAACAGAAATTAATCCTCCATTAGGACTACATGAATCATTTTAACCAGTTTAGATTTAGTCTCTGATTTTGAACTGTACATAACTGGTCTCACCTTTTGTTAGGTTCTAACCTCACCCAGCTAGGTCGTGCGTCTAATTCTCTTATGTTCAGTAAATAACATTACCCCATGTAAACCCAACCGTGTTGTTTTATTAGCATTATACCCTGCTTCATTCTTCCAGAAGCCACTAGTGTTTTAGGGGACTAGTGGAAGATTCATTGCACATATCTGAAGGTGTATAGTTAATGTATGATATTTGTACTTTGTCATGAACCTCTTTGCTTAAAAGCAAGTCATGATGTGGCAACTGCTCATGGCGGCAAATAGATGGTGTCATCTGTAAGTTTCTCTTGTGAAATTTGCAAGATTTTATATTGCTTCAGTATAATTGTATCTTAAAACGGGGGAAAAATGAAAAGAATGTGTGGTGTCACATTTTGGGTTTGAGATCAAGCACTGTAGCTTCTGACTTTTTGAGGCTCTTACCCTGATGGATAAATTGCTGGTTATCAGCACAAAGGATAATTGACTTCATATTGCTTTGCAGGTATCACTATTAAAGAGATTGGAAGCCTTCACGCAACAAAGAGCAAGCTCCTATGTTGCCACTTCCATTCACAAGGAAAATTGTTAGCTACTGCTGGTCACGAGAGGAAGGTTTGTCTTGCTTATAAAAGGATTTTTAATGGGAGAGCTCTTAGGTCAATTTCTCCTGTTAACAAACTTGTACGATCTATGTTTAGGTTGTAATTTGGGACGTGGAACATAGTGATGTTAAATGTGGAGAAGGTCATGCTCATCTCATTACAGATATCCGTTTTAGACCAAACTCAATGGTGTTTGCAACTTCCTCTTTTGACAGAACTGTGATGTTATGGGATGCAGCCAAGGTACTACCTCTATTTTTCATACCAAGTTCTTGGCAAATGAGTCTTTCAGTTATTTCTTTTACAAGTTCCATCCATCTCAGAAATAGCAGTCAGCATAGTCAAATAAACCAGGATATGTATTCACTAGTTGTAACTTCTACAATTTCGCCATTCTTGGTCAACATTATTTCTTTTAATTTCTGTCCTATTATTATCCTGATTGTTTTCCTTTTAATTAGATGAGAATATATATTCTTATTTTAGCAAGCAGCTGTCAATTGCTGCTTACTGCCACATTCATTATCTCTGCACTGATAATAAAATATTTATCACTAATATGTACAGAATCATCATCTTGTGCTGTCTAACACATTTCATTTGACTCAATATTTGAGGAACTTGCTGTTACCAAAACATCTTTTGCAGTCTCTAGACCTTCAGAATATCTTTTTCTTCTTATGGTTATCAGGACTTTTCAAATAATTATAACTGTCTAATATCTTGAGTTTCTTCCCTTTTTCTTTTGTGTCTATTACAACCATTATACTGTACCTATTTCACCATTTTGTCTTAATCCAGCCAAGCAACCCTTTCAAAAGCCTTGTCGGGCACGCTGAGCATGTAATGTCCACAGATTTTCATCCAACAAAGACCGGTCTCCTCAGCTCTTGTGATAGCAATGATGAGATTAGACTGTGGGATGTCGATGAGGGTGACTGCAAACTCATTTTTAAGGTTGGTGTCTCTACTTCTTTGTTTTTTAAACGTTGATGAAGAGGTGCCTCTACTTGAGACAGGAAGGGCCTCCATAATTTGGTATTACCTGTTTTTCTGTTCTATTTCAATTTCGAGCTTACATATCTACCTGATCTAATTCATCTTCAAATCGGTTCTCCTGAATTCCTGCATTTAGATTGTGGGAAATGTTTTTCTTATTGTTCTTCTTACCTGCGAGCAATTTCAAAGTTTTCAAGATCAGTAGGCCTTATGCAAATATACTTGCGATAGTTTAGGAAATAAAAGGGTTGAGTTTCATAATATTATTTGAACCAACATCCATAATCACGTTCAGCGAGGAAAGTACAATGTCTAAACTAAGTGATTTTCTAGAGAATTAGCTATTATCCATTCACGAAAGGTTGGTTGACTTGCTCTTGGTACAAATGCAGGGAGGTAGTAGACAAGTAAGATTTCAACCTCGATTTGGGAACTTACTGGCAAGTTCTACAGGAAATGTTATAAATATATTTGATGTGGAGACTAACAGCATCCAACAAAAGTTCGAAGTAAGATTGTCTATTCCCGATCAAGCTTATTTTAAATTTCTACTAAGCTGCATTATTGTATCATATCAAACTGGTCTCCTTTTCTTTGATATATAGGGTCATGTCAGAGACGTCCGTTCAATCTGTTGGGATATGAGCGGGAATTTCCTGGCATCTGTGAGCGAGGATAGTGCACGAATATGGTGTGTTAGCGGAGGAAAGTGTTTACATGAACTTTGCTCCAGTGGCAATAAGTTCCAGTCATGCACTTTCCACCCTGACCGCGCTCAACTCTTGGCGATTGGTTCTCATGAGGTATGCTTAACAGAATTTTTGCAGAAGCTTTGAGCTCGTAGATTAAGTTCTTTGTAGACTTGACTTGATTAATATCTCTATATAGTGGCACAACAACAAATGTAACCTGGGATTATTCACATGAATCACATGTAACCATCTCAAAACGTGTTTCTGATAACTTTTTAGATGATCTTAGATTCTTTTAATATTTCATGAGCGGAAGTAACCTGTCGAGTGTTGTTGCAGTTACTGGAGCTGTGGAATCCAATGTACCAGAGCCACAGAACTTGGCCACACCGAGCACATGATGATATAATTTCTTCATTTGCAGATTCACCTCCGACAGGAACCATAGCCTCAGTGAGTCATGACCAGTATATCAAGATATGGCAGTGATACTTTGTTGAATGCCAGTTTCTGCGGCTATACCCCATGCTCTCAGCTTCCATTATTAATTTACCGATTCTTCTTGGTTTAAGACTTTTACTTGGGACAAAGCAAGAAGACAATATTCTTGATTTTGTTGAGGGATACACACCATTTACCTGGAATGAGTTATTTGAATGGTTGTATCACTACAGAAATAGTCACAAACTTTGATTCATAGTTTCAGACTGTAGTTAATCTTGGCATTGTACTCTCTAAGTCTCTTCCCTATTTTATTGTTTGGAAATTGAATTTAAAATGTTAATTAGAATTGTCTACGAAATGCCTAATATAAAAATTTAGTCTGTGGATAAAGCTTTAAAATTAAATAATTAATGTTCTTAAATTCTTAAATTGGAAAGTTTGTAAAAAACATTATTTATTAGTTAAAAGGATATATTTTATTTGACATACTTTTGAATATAATTATATCGCATTAGTACATTTTAGGGAGGAGTATTTATTAGGCTTGATTTGGGATTGTTACTTATAATTATACGATTATCAACTTTAGATGTAACAGAAATAGGATCAAACAATCAATTTAATAACCTGATTGGGCCGATTCAATTTACTGGGTATTCCCAGTACAAATCCCAAAATCTTCCTCATTGTTAATAATCCCAATCAAAAACCCAGCACTCACAAATCACTTAAAAAAATGGAGTTGAAAGAATCGAGTAGAAGAGAAGAAGTATCATCGGCAAAAGCAGTAGAGGTTGGAGCTTTGGCTCCTGGAATCAACGTCCGTATAGTTTCCCCCCTTCTCCGCAAATATGATTTTTTTAAACTTTAAATTCCTCTGTTGTAGTTGATTTTTCGTTTTTGAGTTCAGGGTCCTACAAGGAATACGCTAAAGAGTTGCATTTTTAATGCTGGGTTTGTGTCTTGCTGTTATATTGGACTTGGCTTTTTCGTCAAGTACTTTTCTTCTTCTTAGCAGGTATGTTTCAGCTTTTGTTATTCAATGTTATAGATTTGATTTGCATTGGTGTATAGTTATTTTTACCTACATGTTAATATACTTGAAAATTGTCAAGTAAGCTTTTGTATAACTGGATTAATCGATTTGGATAAAATAAGTAAATAGTACTTACTTTGGAGGAATAGATTCCCACTTCAAATCTTTGATTTTGTGTAGTACCTGGAATAAGAAATAAAATGTAGAATTACAAGATCATGTAACTAATTGACAGCATTTGTTGGATTATTTCTTTGGAAAATAAAGTTAATATCTAGGATAAAGAAGGGTTTTCCTAGACTCATTAGGACTAATGGCCGAATGATCATCCTTAAGGTGTTCCATTCCCTCTGTGCATCATCTTTTCTACCAGCTGCAGAGACACACATATTCCATTTTCCTGGAAATATAAACTGGATAAAGTCAAAGAGTAGACAAACTAAACATTATTTGTCAGCTGACAAGGTCTAAAAATGACTTCCCTCACTCTTGGGTAGAAGTTATCTCAACTCTTAATTTCATATCTATTCTCCAAGCAACACTTAACATTATAATCAATCTTTAGTATTCAAAAATTTCATCAAAATGCTGTCTGATTTGCTAACATTATTTTCAATCTATAATCTAAAAAATTCAGAAAATATTTGAAAAACGTTTGGAAAATGTTTCCATCGTATCACCATCCTTAATAAATAAGAATTAGTACTTACTGTCTATTTTTCCAAGATATTATCATCATCATGTGATTATTCGAGGAATATAGCATACACTGTTCATCTTCATTCTGAGAATGAATTTACCTCACTAAAGTCCTTTTATGTCGAAATAGTTACTAAAAATGCTTTTTCTCTTAAATAATATTTATGTTAGAGCTAGACATTGACAAATCATTAACATTGACATAGGGGCAAATAATAACATGTGAATTATTCTAAGATTTATGATAAATGCACTTATCATGTTTTATCGAATTCAAGATTTACGGTAAATGCAGTTATCATATTTTATCGATTTTTAATCATTCAAGAATCAAACTTTACGTTGTTTTGGTGCCTATCTCAAGCCATTCCGATATGTCAAATGGGGTTTGAAACTGCCTTGCTTTGGAATCACAATTGCTCAAATATGACATATTCTTTCCTAGGAAGTGGTGTTGAAGACATAGTAAAGTCGATAAAATCTATTCTCTCTAACAACTTAAGTTTTTAAACGCGATGGTTACACAATCTAACATGATTCTTATTGTTGATACAATCTAACATGGTAACAGAGCAGATAGAGGTTCTAGGCTCAAGTCTCACCATCACTTACTGTAAAAAAGAAAGAAAAGACTTACATGTTTGATTTACAAAAAAATACTCATACCTGTATGTGAGGGAGCTGTTTGAAACATAATTAAGTAAATAAAAGTATACTCCTTTAGTAGTTTAACCATTTAGATGAAGTGGGTTACACAATTGATCACCTAGAACCAGTGTTTTTAAAAGCGAAAGAGCGAAAAGGCAATAAGGTCCATGGGACGTGAGTCGAAGAGCGAGAAATAAAGTACACAGTTTTTCGGAATGAAGCGCACTATTCCGGCATTAAAAAACATCAAATATATATGAATTTAGTATTATAATGATCAAATTGTAATTAAAAAAACTACTTTCATTATTCAACAAACAATAATGTCGATAATGATCCAGCTCAAAGTTGAGATTCAAAGAATTGACCGTTTGTTATTTTGGTCACTTTGCGTATTATTTTATGAAGCGCACATGTCTATGAAGTGCATGGCTTCACCCATGAAGCAATAATCCATTTCTTCGCATACTCTCATTGCTTTAAGCGATGAAGTGATGTCTTTTAATAGTACTAGATGATTAAATGCTCCTTAAAAGGAAATATGATGTTAATCTTTGCATAATATATAGATGTTATTACTAACTTACCACATTTGTTTGAGTTCATACATGCATGCTTGGAGCTAATGAAAATCTTCCTTTATCGTAATATGCGGTCCAACAGAACATTTTAACAAAAATAAGATATTTCGTTATGGTTACTATTAAAAACCACTGGCTAAATCTTAATAGGCAGTCCAATGCCTTCTTTAACGTATAACCATATGGCATTCAGAACCTATTGGCCTGACTAGTCCACACCACATAGGGCCCATTTAAAGGGAAATGCTCCCTATTAAGGATTTCTTCATTCTGGGGCTCGAACCTGAGAGCTCTGGTTAAGGGGGAGGGATCCCATCCATCCCACCACACCCCTTGGTGGTGCAATCCGATGACTTAAAAATAAATAGTATCTATTTAACAATAATTTAATTTCTTACTTAAGCTATACCATCTTATCAATCTTTTTTGTCTCAGATTATGTAATAAGAGTTTGCATTATCTCAATGACATGACTTTTATGGATATAAATTACTTGACTACCATTTTTTGGTAACTAAAATTCAAAATTAATTAGTGTGATAAAATAAAAGAATGTATGACTTCGAAAAGCGTAAGTGGTTAGCAACAAATTAAATCATATCTAAATTAGATCATACCTTTTAATCTCTGTTTTCAGTTGTCATATAATTTTATGTATTTCAAAATTATTCAATACCCTTATACTTCTCTAAATTGATTGATAACTCCCTAATTGTTACTTTTTACGCTACTGTGAAAATTTCGTTTTTACACTATCACGGTACTTCATAAAACACAACAAATGGCCTACAAGCTTGACAAAGTAGCACAAAAAGATTGTAGATAATACGGTTAATAGATTAAACTACACTGACAGTGTAAACTATTTTTATACTTTCAATTCGGATATGTTAAATCAAAATGAGAAAAAAGAAGAAAAAACAAGGGTGGGACGTTTCTTCTTGAGGTATTTACGAGTTTCACCCATCTTGCATGGAATTCAACTAAAAAATTGCTTAGAAACCGAAATGGTCAAAATGAATGAATGATTGTCTAATTGTGAAAAAGTCTATTAGATTAGCTCAAATTTAAGAAGGTTCACTATCTTTTTTGTCACGTCTTTTGGTTCGAAGCATTATGGTTAAATATTGCAGTAAAAGTTATTGTCTATTTGTCACCTAAAAACTCAGGCTCGGACCAACAATTCATTCGTCTTCTTTTACCGTGCTTCCTTCTTAGACTTGGCTTCTATTGTAACTTTGCTTCTGAGCTGTATTAACACTTCTTTATTTGTATTTTGTTTTTCTTTATGGTACTTTCAATCAAAAAGAATACTTTACGAAAGGTAAAATGGTCAAAGGATAAAACTGTGCCATTGTCATTTTTACCCCTATACTAGGGGCCACCATTTCTCTATTTAAATCCAGTGTTTTGCTTTTTTTTTTTCCCCTACACTTTTGCATAGTACTGTCACCATCTCTCTCTCTCTCTCTCTCTCTCTCTGCATTCTTCTGTCTGTAATCCAAGTGGGATTTTGGTTCTTGGGACTCTTTCTTCATCTTTCCCAGTTGTTCTTGCTCAAACCTTCTTTCCCTTCCCTTTTGTGTGATTAAGTAACTCTTTGTTTTTGGTGATCATGGCCAGTTTGGAGGCTCGACGCTTGTAAGTTTTTATGTGTTCGCCAATTATTTTATAGCAAAAACTACTACGCCTCAATTGTTTTATACTTACATTTTTAATGATTGATACTCTTGATAATCTGTGCTTGTCTATTTTTTATTTGATTTTGGGTGTATTTGATTTCCCCCCTTCGTTTGATTGGTTTTAGTCATGCTTTTCTTTTATTTGTTTGTGTTTTTCAGACTTGAAGTTGTCATTCTTAATTACATGGTTAAGAGGGGTTTCCATCAGACTGGTGAGGTATTCGCCAGAGAAATTAATGCTAATCCAAATCCTGTTGGTAAGTAACTCTTTTTAATGAACTCTATTCTTTTGGTGAGAAAAAAAAAATTCTATTCTTTTATCAGATGCTAGAAACTGATCCTCTAATGATTTAAGATATGTGTTCTAGTAATGATTGTTATTTACCTGAAAGGGTTGTAAAATTCTCATGCTTAGTTTTGTAATTCTTACATATGTGATATGACCATATGGTAGATTGCTGATCGCGTTGTTCTCGGAAATTTTGCTAATAAGTTGAGGTCATTCTCTTTTATTTATGTGGTACATTCTAGTTATCTACTGTTGGATGTTTTTGAAAGTACTGTATTAACCGCCCTTCAGTAATTTAGAGAGACATGTATAATGGAGTGGAAGACTTGAAGTTACGTGTTAACGTGTACAGGGCTTTGGAGTAATGATATGTGATATTTGTGATATTGTTTCAGCTATCAATTCTCCTGAAGGATGTCTGCAAGAGTGGTGGAATATATTTTACGAAGCATTCAGCTCTAGGTTCCCTGAGGTTGCTCTATTCGCGGCCGAATCCTTTGATGAGGTGTTACCCATAGAACTTTTCTAAGTTATGTTCATGGTTAACTGATATGAAATAATTGCAAACTAATTTCTGAATTCTCAGGTCGCACAGACAGTGGAGAACGTTGTGTCTAATATTGGTCCTGTAAGTTCAACCTATGCTCCTAATCATACAGGAGAAAACATCTCAACTGTGACGGCATCCTCTCCTATGATGCCGTCGCCTCATTTGATGGCATCCTCTCCTGTGATGGCATCCAACGGTCCTGATCTTATGGACCCCTATATTTCAGATTTGTTGTCACCCGTTTGTCCCAACTTGTTGCCAAATTTATCTCCTCCAATGGCATCTATTACTCCTGAAATGATGCCAACAGGGGGAGATGTCCTTCAGAATGGCTGTTCAATCATGCCAAGGACAGGGTATATTCAGCCCAGTTTCACACAATTTTCTGTTGGACCAAATATTCGGATGGTGCAAGGGCAACCATCGTTAGATCTGGTGTCCGGAATAATGCAAGAGCAACCCCGGAATATGACTCCTTTAAGAGACGTGACATCAATTTTAAAGTTTCTTGAGATTAATAAAATGGATGGCATGCTTCCATCTGCAAGCAACTCTGGGTAATAGCATGTTATATTTATTGCTAAACTGATCATTCTCGCCGCATTTTGATCTATTTTACAATGCTTCCTTTGTCGCTTCAACGAGGATAAAGGTTGAGCACTTGATGCTATGTGGTTTTTGTTTCACTTGGTCTGATATTATTGTCTTAAGCTTCTAAGGCAACGTAAAGAAAATTAGCCAAAATCACGTTATTATTGTGTATTTCAGTATTTGTATTGCTATTATGAGTTTCTGATATATTAAATATCAAGAGTTTCTTGCAAAACGTGGCTATTAAGACATGCTCTTTAGTCTAGTATGCGGAGCCTACTACTTAGCGAGTACTATTAGATAGTCTTTTCACATTATCTTGATAATCCAAGCATGTTTTGTATGTGAAACAATTACTTGCTTGTTGAAGTTATTGAATCAGAATCTTCTAATTTTCTATGATGCATGTCCATGTCTTTCAGCTGTCCAATGCAGCAAATTCCAACGGCTCCTCCACAGTGGGAGGGCAGAGTATGTTTACATTTTCTCTAAACATATTTGCAAGCTTTTTAGTAGTTATTTGTAAATAATTGACAAGCTTTTATTCTTTCCAGGACGACAGGCGTGGTATAAACTTGGAAGGACCTATGCAGATTGAACCAAATCTTTATTTTCCTCCATGGCCAGAACATTCTGACACGGGTTTGTTTGTATCTTGGCTTAAAATATTATGCGTGTAGTTTATAGAATCTTTTGTCTTTGGCATTGATATTGTTGGAAGTTGGATGTGTGGACAGTTGTTTAACTTTTATTCCTAAGTCAACTCAACGTGCATTGTGATAATCTGCCTAGTCCCATATGTGTAGGAGTAGAATATGTCCTAGTACCATATGTAGTAGGAGTAGAATATGTATTATATACATGGCTCATTGTATCATTGTTAATAATAGATTTTTTTCCCGTGCATTCTCACATCGTATCAGAGCTTCAGAGATAGAATTATCGTTTTGGAAGAAAGATCTCATCGCCGTGCAATTTTCCGGCAACTTTGTCTTGTTCCCAGGGTTGATCACTGCTATAGTGGTACTGTGCATATACGAGTACCACCATCAGATCTGAAACCTTTGTGCGACGAACCCCAAAAATTCCAGTTCCATATCAACACAAAAGTCAGTCACCGTGCGTCTTCCCGGTTGACGACTCAAGATTGTTTTGCGTTATCTCCTCATCGGTAAGTGTTGTGCGAAAACCAACACTACCATCTTGTTCGGAAAAGTCAGGCGACAAAACCTCAGTCAATCGCTCAGGCAGAAAGTCCCTCACGCGCCTCCATGCGCCAAAACTAAGGTTCCGGTGAGCTATAGTAACTTTTCCGGTGCGTGTGAGTCATCTTGGCCACTTTTTGACAAAACGTCTTTAGGATAACTTACTCGTCCAGTGATTCCGAGCCTACCCATAAAAAATACATCAAATTCTGACAACTTTTATTTTTTGGGCGTGAACAGTGCACTTTTTCTGGCGTGAACAGTGATTCTCAGAAAAGTTTGAGTTAGCTAAAGGAGTGGGGAATATTTGCTCAGGGGAGTCTAGTGGCCTTGTATGTCGAATGATCAACTTGCAGATATGTTCACCAAGTCATTCACTGGTCCTCAGATTAGTTACATATGTAACAAGCTCGGCTTGAGGGGGAGTGTTAGATAGTTATGTGTAAATAATCATAGTCTTATGTGTAATGAGAGTAGAATATGTCCTATTCCCATATGTAGTAGGAGTAGAATATGTCCTAGTCCCATATGTAGTAGGAGTAGAATATGTCCAAGTCCCATATGTAGTAGGAGTAGAATATATATTATATATATGACTCATTGTATCATTGTTAATAATAGATTTTTATCCCGTGCATTCTCACAGTATCATTGTTTTTGAAAAAGATAACACTTATATTTTTTAGCACCCAAAAAACGGGGCTGGTATCTAATATTTACAAGTACAGCCCCTGAAAATCTTACACAGAATCAAAAAGGTCTAGTAGTGATTCTACATCACCTATCAACCGTTCTTTACACCAAAAATGAAAAAGAGACGTACAAGAACTCTTGATTTTCTGTGTTGAACTGCTCTTGCCTTCAAAACATCTTGCATCCCTCTCCTTCCAATACAATGAGCCCTATATATATATATAATACATGTCCTACTCCTAATACATATGAGATTATGGTTATTTACTACTATTTAACTACCAAAATAACACTCCCCCTCAAGCTGGTGCATATAAATCATATGTATCGAGCTTGTTACATATATAACTAATACGAGGACCAGTGTGGGACTTGGTGAAAATATCAGCAAGCTGATCATTCGACTTCACAAATTTTGTAGCAATACCTCCTAAGAGTATCTTTTCTCTGACGAAGTGACAATCAATCTCAATGTGTTTAGTCCTCTCATGGAACACCGAATTTGATGCAATATGAAGGGCAACTTGATTATCGCACACAAGTTACATCTAGCCGATGCCACCAAATTTCAACTCCTTCATCAATTGTTTGATCCAAATTAGCTCACATGTTGCCATAGCCATTGCTCGATATTCTTCTTCTGCACTAGATCGAGCAGCTACATTTTGTTTCTTGCTCTTCCAAGACACCAAATGGCCTCCTAATCAGCATATGAGTATCCAACGATCTGCTCACGACCTCGATCCTCAAACAATAACCCTTTGCCTAGAGCCGATTTTATATACCGAATAATGCGGACAACTGCATCCCAATGACTATCACAGAGAGAATCCATAAACTGACTTACAACACTCACTGGAAAGGAAATGTCAGGTCTAGTCACTGTGAGATAATTTAATTTACCAACCAGCCGCCTATATCTCGCAGGATCGCTAAGTGACTCCCCCTGTCCTGGCAGAAGTTTAGAATTCGGATCCATCAGAGTGTCAATCGGTCTACAACCTGTCATTCCAGTCTCCTCAAGAATGTCTTAGGCATACTTCCGTTGTGATATCACAATACCTGAGCTAGACTGAGCGACCTCAATACCCAAAAAATACTTTAGTTTGCCTAGATCCTTAGTCTGAAAGTGTTGAGAGAGATGTTGCTTCAATTTAGTAATACCATCCTGATAATTGCCGGTAATAACAATATCATCAACATAGACCACTAGATAAATACAGAGACTCGAAGCAGAATGCCGATAAAACACAGAGTGATCAGCTTCACTCCGAGTCATGCCAAACTCCTGGATAATTGTGTTGAACTTACCAAACCAAGATCGAGGAGACTGCTTTAGACCATAAAGTGACCGGCGCAAGCGATATACAAGGCCACGAGACTCCCCCTGAGCAACAAACCAAGATGGTTGCTCAATATAAACTTCATCCTCAAGGTCACCGTGTAAAAAGCATTCTTAATGTTCAGCTGATAGAGAGGCCAATGGAGAACAACAACCATGGATAGAAAAAGACGGACTGATGCTACCTTAGCCAGGGGAGAGAAGGTTTCACTGTAATCGAGCTCAAATATTTGAGTATATCCCTTGGCAACAAGACGGGCATTAAGTCGATCAATCTTGCCATCCGGACAAACCTTGACTGCATACACCCAGCGACAACCAACAGTAGATGTACTGAAGGAAGAGGAACGAGCTCCCAAGTACCACTTGTATATAAAGCAGACATCTCGTCAGTCATATTCTGTCGCCATCCTGAATGAGACAATGCTTCACCTGTAGACTTAGGGATGGAAACAGAGGACAAAGAAGATATAAAAGCATAATAGGGTGATGACAGACGATGATAACTTACCGACATAATGGGGATTAGGATTAAGTGTGGTCCGTATACCTTTCCGAAGTGCAATCGGTGTACTAGGAAGAGACAAGCCCGCAGTAGGTGCAGGACTTGAATCAGCTGGGCCTGATGCTGGGTGCGGACGATGATGATAAGTCGAGTGGTGTTCCGGTGGTTGGGGATCTAGGAGGAGCCACACTAGCCTCCCCAACGGTTGGAATGGGTAGGACTTTTGTGGCGGAAGGTGAAGGAGGAGCTATCGTAAACTCCTTAAAAGTCGGTATAGGTAAGACCTCAGGTATATCAAGGTGGTCAGAAGAAGTAAAGAAAGGTTTAGACTCAAAAAATGTGACGTCAGATGACATAAGGTATTTATAAAGATCAGGTGAGTAACAACGATATCCCTTCTGAACACGAGAATAACCAAGGAAGACACACTTGAGAGCACGAGGAGCTAATTTATCTTTCCCAGGGGCTAAGTTATGAACGAAACAAGTGCTCCCAAAAACACGAGGTGGAAGAGAGTATAAGGGTGACTGGGAAACAATACTGAATACGGAATCTGATTCTGGATGGGAGATGAAGGCATCCGATTAACCAAATAACAAACTGTGAGAACTGCATCGCCCCAAAAACGCAACGGAGCATGAGATTCAATGAGAAGTGTGCGAGCAGTCACAATGATGTGCCTATTCTTTCTCTCTGCAGTCCCATTTTGCTGAAGGGTATAAGGACAAGAGGTCTGATGAATAATTCCTTGAGAAGTCATAAACTGCTGAAATTGAGAGGATAAATATTCTAAGCATTATCACTGCGAAAAGTGCGAATAGAAACACCAAATTGGTTTTTGATTTCAGCATAAAAATTCTGGAATATAGAAAACAACTCAGAACGATCTTTAATTAAGAAAATCCAAGTACATCTTGAATGATCATCAATGAAACTAACAAAATCACGAAATCCCAAGATTGAACTGACTCTACTAGGACCCCATATATCAGAATGAACTAAAGAAAAAATAGACTCTGCATGACTCTCAATACTACGAGGAAAGGAGGCTCGGATATGTTTCCCGAGCTGACATGACTTGCAATCTAATGTAGATAAACTAGACAAACTCGGCACCATCTTCTGAAGCTTGGATAAGCTTGGATGTCCTAAATGTCTGTGAATTAGGTCCGGAGGATCTGTAACCAGACATGCCTTGGAGGAATTGAGTGAGTGAAGGTAGTAAAGGCCTTCTGATTCAAGTCCTGTTCCAATCGTCTGTCCCGTACTGCGGTCCTGCATAATAAAAGAATCATCAATAAAATATATACCACAATGGAGGGCACGAGTCAAACGACTAGGAGATGCAAGATGGACAGCAGGGACATAAAGAACGGAATCTAGAGTGACAGAGAATAGGGGATTCACTTATCCAACTCCTTTTGCTTTAGTTTGAGACCCATTGGCTGAAGTAACAGTGGGAAGAGACTGTGAATACACAATATTTGACAAAAGTGATTTATTACCAGAAATATCAGAAGCGGCTGAGTCCACAACCCATTGTCCTAGAGTACTAGACTGGGAAACACAAGCAAAAGAATTACCAGCAACAGAAGTAGCTTGTGGAGATGTCTGCTTACTTGCTCNATTACCTGTAGTCTCGGTCTGAGCAACATAAGCATTTTTTGGGTGGACGATCATGTAAAGAATAGCACACGTCAGGAGTGTGTCCAAGTTTATGACAATAAGACCACTTGGGTCTAGATCTTCCAAAACGACCTCCTCCTCGTCTATTCTCCATAGTTTGAGATGCCCGATTGTCCACTGTCTGGGATGCGAGAACAAATGAGTCAAGTGTCTGTGATGAGATCACTGGGTGACTTGGTGCTGCAACAAGGGGAAGTAATTGAGAGAATAAGTCATCAACTGTGGGGACAGTCGGACTAGCCAAAGTCTGATTGCATACTAAGTCAAGATCTTTAGGAAGTCCAGCAAGAGTAAGAACTAGAAACATTTTTTGTTGCTGCTCTTGTTGCTTTTCAACACTAGCAGAAACTGGCATCAACTTCTCAAATTCCTCCATGACTGCCTGTACTTGTCCCAAGTAAGTAGACATATCTAATTCATGTTACTTTAAATTTGTCATCCGCGATATCACATCATAGAAACGAGATATGTCATTAGTGTATAAAGTGCGAGCCTTTTCCCAAACCAAATAACATGTCTGCAATGGACGAAACAAGGGCATCAACTTGGAATCAATAGATTGCCACAGAATACTACATAATTGAGCATCGATCTTCTCCTAAAGTGCTTTGGCCTTTTCATCTCTTTCGCTAGACTTCTTGATTAAATGATCTTGAACACTTTGATCTTTACACCACAACTCGAAGATGAAGCCCAAGCTAAGTAGTTAGAACTTCCCATTAAAGGTTCTGAGGTAATCATAACACCGGAACTGCTAAAGCCCGGGTTTTTAGACCCGAAAGCATCAACTCCCAAAGACATCGATGGATTGAAGAGAGGTCTATAAAATTATCACCAAATAACAGAAAGAATCAATTGAAAACTACCTGAAACAGACGAAGGAGACACTGTTTTTGCTGGGAACCGGAAAAAAAAAACAGTGTAGTCGCCGGAAAAACATGGCGCTGCTTCAGCTCAGTGAGGACATGACACTTGATAGGGGGGTGTGGAGGTCGAAGATTAAGGTAGAAGGTTAGTAGGTAGTTTATAGTTTTCACCGATAGGTTTAGTAGCATGCATTTCCCTTGATATTCTTAGATTTTATTACGGTACCTCAGGTATTGTATTTCATGTTGCTATTATTGGATACTATTTATCCTGTATTACGGTATGTGATTCTTACTTTTATTTTTTTTTATTTTTTATTTTTTATTTTTTTTTAATTTTTTGGTTTTTAGCCGAGGGTCTATTGGAAACAGCCTCTCTACCTGCACTAGGTAGAGTAAGGTTTGCGTACAGACTACCCTCCCCAGACCTTACATGTTGGGACTAGACTGGGTTTGTTGTTGTTGTTGTTTGTTGTTGTAGTCGCCGGAAAAACTCAAAGTTGTCAGAATCAAATGAAAACAGTATATGTAGGGTTGGAATTAGTACACGACCCAACTGTTCTGAAGAAACGTCTTCAAAAAATGGCCGGAAGTGGTCGTACTCGCTAGGAGTGTACGTGAGGCGGTTTGGTTCGGTTTTTTATTAAACCAAAATCAAACCAATTATGTCGGTTTACTAAATATATAATCAAATCAAACCAACATAAACTCGGTTTTTTCAGTTTCGGGTTTTGTAGGTTTTTTCGGTTTCCTCAGTTTGTTTTTCGGTTTATTTTCGGTTTTCCTTCTTAATTATATTATGCTTGAAAAAGAGATCAAATAATCACCAATTGCCGGCATGATTACTATTCATTAAAATAATATATGAGGAATAGCAATTGTTCGTATGAATCATAATTTTGAGACCTTCCATAATAGAAAATGACAACAAACAGTTGATAAACCAAAAGCTACAACCCAACTTGTACCACAAAAAATATTAAGTTAAGTAAAGTTGGCCAAGACAAAAGCTAGAAATAAGCAGCAAGCACCCAAGCACCATGAATAGGTTGAAGTTCTGAACTAATCACTACTCAAAGGGTCACCTGGACATTCTGGAAAAAAAAACAGTTACATGTTAAACAATATAAATATAGAGTCAAATTCATTACGAATTAAATATATAAAATTACCTTCTTCAACTTGCTCAATTTTCTTAATTTCTTCTAGATAGTCTTGAAGCTTGCATTCCTTAGGTGACTTTATCTATTGTTGGGTGCAAATAAGAGCTTCTACCGTCTTTGGTGATAAAGAACTTCGGTAGGAATCGAGAATTCAACCATTGGTACTGAAAGCTGACTCAGATGCAACAGTAGAAATAGGAATTGAAAGAACATCCCTTGCCATTTTTGAAAGAATTGGATATTTACTAGATGAAGCTTTCCACCAAGCCAAGATATTTAAATCCTTGGTCTTCTCCACATTATCCGTCAAGTATTTCTCAAGCTTAGATTTTTTCTCAACATCTCCCTCATCTTCCAAATGTTTCGCCCAACGAGATAACAAAATATCACCAACTTCACTCACCATACTACTTTCACCTCCAGAATTGTCATTAGAAGATTCAGAGAAAGAATTATTGTAATGATCATACAAACTAGTCAAAGCACATGTTGCCTGATCTGATTTCAATTTTCCCACCAAAGGATTATATGATATACTAAGAATGAAGTTCACATACTTCATTTTATATCTGGGATCCAACACAACAACAATGAACAATAACTTGTTCAAATTCTCAAAACTTACCCCGGTATTTATCAAACTTTCCTTTCATCCTGTTAGCCATATCAATCAAAATAAGATCTTCACTGTAAGAATAATTTATAATAGCATTTCGAACATTAAAAATTCATGGAAGAATGCATTCGAAGTAACATATAAGCTTCCTGAAAATTTTAAAGTGGTCTGGTAAAAATATTAAGGAACATGATAAAAGCTTTCATAATCTTCCAATCATCAGCAAATGGATGTCCTTTTGTTACCTCTCGACAATACTTTTGGTACTTATGGTCATCCACGTACATTCTTGTAAAGGCCTTTTCAAATTTCACAGCTGTATCTAACATTGTATATGTAGAGTTCCACCTAGTCTCAACATCAAGACTCAAAAGACCATGATTGTTTATCTTAACTTTCTCAACATATGACTTGAAAGAAGCAAACCTTGAAGAGGAAGACTTGACATATTTTACCACATTCCTAATACGAGAAATGAGCTCAATTTGTTCATCTAACCCATCTTTTACAATCAAGTTCAAAATATGCGCATTACATCTAACATGTAAAAACTCATTTTCGAATATTACTCCTTTCCGGTCATTAATACGTGCCTTCAAATGCTTAATAGCAGCATCATTCGCACTTGCATTATCTAGTGTCACCGTAAACAAGTTCTCAATACCCCACTCTTGCTTAATAGCAGCAGCATTCGCACTTGCATTATCTAGTGTCACCGTAAACAAGTTCTCAATGCCCCACTCTAACAAACAAGCTTCAATACCCTTAGCAATAGTCTCTCCCTTATGATCTGGTGTTTGGAAAAAGTTAAGTATCTTCTTTTGTATGTTCCATTCATCATCAATCCAATGGGCGGTGACAACCATATAAGTAAAATTTTGGAGTGATGACCATGTATCACTAGTAAGACATACATATTGGTTCTTGATAAGTTTTTTTAGTTTTTCTTTCTCCTCTTGATAAATCTTCAAACAATCTCTAGCCACAGTTACACGAGAAGGTAATTCAAAATTATGCAAAGCCTTACCCATTAACTTTTTAAATCCTTCTCCCTCAACAACTTTAAATGGCTGCTCGTCAAAAATAACAAATTCAGCAATTGCCCTCCTAATATCCTCCACATTATACACTACCCTTTCAATAGAACTTTTACCAGTTTCTTGTCCCCCTTCTTGGATAGGTGTAAGTTTCAATGTAGATTGCTTCCTATCAACAAATCTAAAAGGAGATTTAAGACACTTCAAATTTAAATGATTCCACAAGGTAGAAGTTCCATTAGTCTTGGTCTCGGAAGCGAAGTGTTTTACACAATAATTGCATTTTTCTCTACGTTTGCCTCCTTTATCAATAAATTTTGTAAAGTGATTCCAAATCTCAGATGTTTCTCTTCCAGTATTACCAGGCTTAGAATCGGGATCTGAAGTATTTGTCCTTTTTTGCTTTTTAGGAGGAGTGCGTGTACGGGGAGTGCTTTTACCTTTCTTTTGAGGTGCCACCGGCACAATCAGAGGATCATTGACAATCATCTCCACATCTGTTCCGGTGGTAGTTTCCATCTACAAAGAGAGTCTCTACACATAATAAAACATATGAATTACTTACTGAAATTTAAAGAAAAATAAATGAGAAAAAAAAAAGTGCGGAAGCTTCTCAAATTCAGGTTACTTCTTAGAGAACCTTTAACATTAAGCAGTGATTTCATCACAAATGTAAGTGCAATATTGGAGTGTAACATCAAATTTCAGGACCAACAATCTAAGATAACAATTATACCCAAATTTAAAGGGACAAAATAACATAATTGGTTTAATCAAATACTTTAGCTTACCAAATTGTACTCGAGCAGTAAGACTAATATGTAATTACAAACTTGAACAGTGGCTCGGAATTGCAAAGATGGAAGCTCATCGTGAAGTGGATGGAAGGGTTTTTACTATTTGGGTTTTTTGACTTTGGAGTTGGAAGATGGGGAAGATACGGAAGATACGGAAGAATGAAGACAACTAGACAAGGAATAACCTATTTTATTGTCTTTTCTTATTGGGTTTTAGTTTGGGCTTCAAATTTAGGTTGTGTAGTTAGAATCTATTAAGTGGATAGTGAATTTACAAGCCCACAAATAAATAATATCTCAAGACATTAAAAACTATAAAATAATTTAGAAAATACTTACATTAGATTTTAATGATTATTTTTTATGTATAAATTATATATATATATATGTATATATATATAACATGTCGGTTTGGTTTAGATTCGGTTTGACTTTTTTTTTTGTTAATACCAAACCAAACAAAAAGTGATCAGTTTTTTATTTTCCAACACCAAACCAACCAAACCAAACCAAAAGTCGGTTTTTTCTTCGGTTTGACTCGGTTCGTCGGTTCGGTTTGGCTTGTACACCCCTACTCGCCGGCGTGCTCACGCGCTCGCTGGAACCCTAGTTTCTGACAGCGCGTGAGGGCGCGTGGGGAGGGTTCTGCCGGAGATATTCACTGGGATTTGGTCGCTGGACGATGATGGATCTTGTGGTAGTGTTGGATTTTGCACAACACTGACAGAGAGAGAGATAATGCAAACAACTTTGAAAAAGTCGCCGGAAAATTGAGGCACGATGGCTTCTACTCTGTATTCTAGTTCCCGGATGTGTCTCACCACCACGGCTCTGGTACCATGTGAGAATGCACGGGAAAATATATTATTCACATATTTTAACAATGATACAATGAGCCCTATATATATATATATAAAATACATGTCGTACTCCTAATACATATGGGATTAGGGTTATTTACTACTATTTAACTACCAAACTAACAGTGGCATTAGGTGAAGTGGTGAGATTGAACAGATCAGGAAAAAGATCTTTCAATGCTCCATGACCAATCCAATCATCATGCCAAAATGATACCATCCTCCCATTTCCTATCCTAAAACATGTGTTTGTTATAAACTCCTCCCATAGATTCCTGATGGCTTTCCAATTGCCAACTCCATAAGGAGTTTTCACTGGTTTGGTGCTCCAGTGTTCTGATTGCTCATACCTGCAGTTGACAACTTTTCTCCATAAAGCTTGCTTCTCAGTGTTGAATCTCCATTACCATTTCATTAAGAGACTCTTGTTATGCAAACTTAAGTTTCTAATGCCTACACCGCGAACGCTCTTGCTGGAGATGAGAGTGTTCCAGTTAACAAGATCGGAACCTTTGGACTCCCTGTTGCCTTCCCAAATAAAGTTCCTTCTCAGTTGGTCAATTCTTCTTCTTACTTCGGCTGGGAAAGGAAATAAGAACATGATGTAGTTGGGTAGGGAGTCTAGGACAGAGCTCACTAAAATGATCCTTCCCCTAGGGATAAGTATTGTGCTTTCCACCTTGTAAGTCTTTTTCACATTTATCAAGTACCCCTTCCCATATATCTGCAGCTTT
The DNA here is from genome assembly GCA_005239525.1 of Nicotiana knightiana. Classification (NCBI taxonomy): domain Eukaryota; kingdom Viridiplantae; phylum Streptophyta; class Magnoliopsida; order Solanales; family Solanaceae; genus Nicotiana; species Nicotiana knightiana. The sequence continues at coordinate 44,863 of ML372381.1, forward strand.
GCTCTTGGAACCCAAAGATAATCCCAAATATTTAGTTGGTAAATTTCCTACTTCACAACCCAAAATGCCAGCTAGAATTGGACTGTTTGGAACTGCATTAATAGGCACCAACATGCTCTTTCTCCAACTCCATAAGGAGTTCTCATTGGTTTGGTGCTCCAGTGTCCTGATTGCTCATACCTGCAGTTGACAACTTGTCTCCACAATGCTTGCTTCTCAGTGTTGAATCTCCATAACCATTTCATTAAGAGACTCTTGTTATGCAAACTTAAGTTTCTAATGCCTGGACCACGAACTCTCTTGCTGGAGATGAGAGTGTTCCGGTTAACAAGAAGGGAGCCTTTGGACTCCCTGTTGCCTTCCCAAATAAAGTTCCTTCTCAGTTGGTTAATTCTTCTCCTTACTTCGGCTGGGATAGGAAATAAGGACATGATGTAGGTGTAGGGAGTCCAGGACAGAGCTCACTAAAATGATCCTTCCCCCTAGGGATAAGTATTGTGCTTTCCACCTTGTAAGTCTTTTTCACATTTATCAAGTACCCCTTCCCATATATCTGCAGCTTTGCTCTTGGAACCCAAAGATAATCCCAAATACCTAGTTGGTAAATTTCCTACTTCACAACCCAAAATGGCAGCTAGAATTGGACTGTTTGGAACTGCATTAATAGGCACCAACATGCTCTTTCTCTGGTTAACATGAAGACCTGAGATACCTTCAAAGACTGTGAGAACCAGCCTAAAATGCATTAGCCGGGCAGGTTCATCATCACAAAGAACCAGAGCATCATCTGCATACAACAGATGCGAAATCTCCATGCTATTAATTCTGTTCTGTATTTCAAATCCCTTCAAGCAACCACTGATAGTAGAGGCTCTCATTATGCTACTCAACCCTTCCATGGCTAAAATAAAGAGGAACGGAGATAAGGGTCTCCTTGCCTTAAACCCCTCATTGAAGAGAAGAAGCCTTCAGGAGATCCATTAATCAAGACAGAAAACTTCACTGTACTGATACAAAAAAAGATCCATTTAAGCCATTTATTCCCAAAACCCATAACTTTCAGAATATTGATCAGGTACCACAATTAACATGATTAAATGCCTTTTCTATATCTAGTTTGCATAGGATTCATGGTTTCTTCTCCTTCTGTCTACTATCAACACATTCATTAGCTATGAGGGCAGCATCTATAATCTGTCTTCCCTTGATAAAAGCCATCTATGCTTGTTCACAATTTTATTCACCACCTTCTTAAGTCTTTCTGCTAGAGTCTTGGAAATAATCTTGTAGATGCCCCCAATCAGACTGATTAGTCTGAAGTCTCTTAATTCCTTGGCTCCACTCTTCTTGGGTATAAGCGCCACGTAGGTGGCATTTAAACTCTTCTCAAAAATTCCCAGAGAGTGAAAATTGACCATAGTTTGTAGGATGTCGATCTTCAGAAAATCCCAGCATGTAATGAAAAACCCCATCGAAAAACCATCAGGACCTGGCGCTTTGTCTATAGCACATAGCTTTAAACTATGAAGAACTTTTTGTTCCTCAAAAGGTCTCTCCAGCCAACTTTGCTCCTCATCTGTAATTGAAGCAAAATTCTGAGGAGTAAAATTAGGCTTCTATGCTTCTGTCTCAGAGTATAACTGTTTATATGATTTCTCCTTTAGTTTCTACTGGATCAGAGACTTCAATCCCATTAATCTCCAACTTGTCTATGGTGTTGAATCTCCTATGTACATTGGCCATCTTGTGAAAGAATTTTGTGTTCTTATCACCCTGCTTTAACCATAGAATTCTAGATTTCTGCCTCCAGGAGGATTCTTCATATTTGGATATTTCCCCAAAATCCTAAGCAATGTTGGCTTTTTGTATCAATTCATCATCAGTGAGGTTTCTTCGTTCCTGCAAAATATCAAGAGTGGTTAGTTGGTTCAAAAGTTGTGTCTTCCTCTTTGCTAGATCCCCAAAGTTAGCAGCATTCCACTCCTTTAGTTTAGCTTTTAGGAGTTTCAGCTTTGTTGCTAAAATAAAGTCTGGGTGTCCTTGTACTGCAAAAGATAACCACCAAGCTTTAACCAGTTCTTTGAATCAACCTCCAACCACCAATTTGCAAATTTTAAGGATGATGGTTTCCTTTGTTCCCAATCACAACAAGTTAGCTTAATAGGACAATGATCATAAGTGATTCTTGACAGAGTAGACTGTCTAATATTCCTTAAGTGTTCATCCCATTCATTGGAAAAAAGAAATCTATCAATTCTCGAAGCAATCCCCTGATTGTTTCCTTTGTTCCAAGTGAAGGAACCCCCAAAAAGTGGTGGATCTACTAACTGTAGATCATTGATTGCGTCAGAGAAATCTCTCATAGCTCTAGTGATACGGTGATTGTTGCTTCTTTCATTTGAGTGTCTGGTTGTGTTGAAATCCCCACAGACCACCCATGGCCCATTACAAAGTCCTCTTGAGGCTTGCCAACTCCCACCATAAGTCTTGCCTCCCAATTCTGGAATTTGAGGTATATACCCTTGTGAACCATGAGAAATCTTGACCTATTGCAGTCAATCTACAAGAGATACTCTGACTTCCAGAAATAATCAACTCCCCTTCTAATATCCTTTTATCCCACATGATAAGAATTTCCCCACTAGTACCAATGGCTTCAAGATTGACAAAATCCATTCATCTACTCCCCATAGATGTCTGGCAACACGAGATATATTACCTTCTATTTTTGTTTCTTGAAGAACTACTACATCACATCTCCATTCATTAAGAGTAGTTTTAATAAGTCCCCTTTTCTCCCCTTCATTCAATCCCCACACGTTCCATGACAGTATGTTGATCTTCATTAATCAACTTTGAGGGTGCCTCTCCCCCTGACCCTTGATTGCCCATCTTTATATTTAATGCCTGAGTTTAACCTCTCTAATTGCTTCTGACCTTTTGGTTTAATTGCAATGTTGTGGGTAGTGATATCTTCCATCTTCTTATACCTTCTAATGTCAATCTTCATAATAAAGACATGGCATCCCCTTCACACCTTTCAAAATCAACCCCAAATTGCTTAGTTTGAGAACATTCATATGCACCCACAACGAAGCTCTCCTTCCGCCCTTTGAATTTGCATGTCAATTGGAATAGTTTCTTCATCAATACATGCAGATGGATCCCCAAAAATAACCAATTGTTTGCTACCATCATCCGCATGCAATCTTGCTACCATCATCCGCATGCAATGATTCCCTTTCTTTGCAAGATTGGAGGAACGTGAGCCAGGTCCTCTTCGATGTCCAGAGTAGAGACATTAGAAGGAGAAGAAGAATTGAGTTCCAAAAGCATAGGATCATAATGGTCTTTCTTCATCTCTTTCGACTGCTCCTTCGAAGACAGAAACATCGACGCTTACAAAGATGGCAATTAAGATCCAGAAATTTGCCTGACATCTATTAGGTTATTAATAATAGGCCCATTAGAGTCTTTAGAAGTTAGGCCATTAGAATCCTCATCAGCTGGGCCTTTAGAGATAGCCACATGTGGTCCCTCAAATTCTTGGAACTGTGTGAGAAAGCACGGGAGAATATATTATTGATTGATATTCTATGCTACAATGAGCCCTATTTATATGTATACATAACACTAAACTTACTAATATTACATAAGGGACTAAGACTAATTACATATATTCACATAACTATTCTAACACTCCCCCTCAAGCTGGTGCATATAAATCATATGTACCGAGCTTGTTACATATGTAGTTAATACGAGGACCAGTGAGAGACGTGGTGAAAATATCTGCAAGCTGATCATTCGACTTCATAAACTTTGTAGCAATATCTCCCGAGGGTATCTTTTCTCTAACAAAGTGACAGTCAATTTCAATGTGTTTAGTTCTCTCATGGAACATTGGATTTGACGCAATATGAAGAGCAGCTTGATGATCACACACAAGTCCCATCTGACTAATCTCACCAAATTTCAACTCCTTGAGCAACTGTTTGATCCAAATTAGCTCACATGTCGTCATAGCCATTGCTCGATATTCTGCTTCTGCACTAGACCGAGCAACCACATTCTGTTTCTTGCTCTTCTAAGACACCAAATTTCCTCCTACTAAGGCACAATATCACGACGTAGAACATCTATCAAAAAGATGATCCTGCCCAATCAGCATCTGAGTATCCAACGATCTGCTCATGGCATCGATCCTCAAACAATAAACCTTTGCCTGGAGCTGATTTTATATACCGAAGAGTGCGGACAATTGCATCCCAATGACTATCACAGGGAGAATCCATAAACTGACTCATAACACTCACAGGAAAGGAAATGTCAGGTCTAGTCATTGTGAGGTAATTTAATTTACCAACCAACCACCTATATCTTGCAGGATCGCTAAGAGGCTCCCCTTGTCCTGGCAGAAGTTTAGAATTCGGATCCATCGGAGTGTCAACAGGTCTACAACCTGATTTTCCCGTCTCCTTAAGAATATCTAAGGCATACTTCCGTTGTGAGATCTCAATACCTGAGCTAGACTGAGCGACCTCAATACCTCGAGCTACAATCTGCCCAGATTCTTAGTCTGAAAGTGCTGAAAGAGATGTTGCTTCAACTTACTAATACCATCTTGATCATTGCCGGTAATAACAATATCGTCAACATAAACGACCAGATAAATTCAGAGATTTGAAGCAGAATGCCGATAAAACACAGAGTGATTAGCTTCATTACGAGTCATGCCAAACTCAACCAGGCTCGAGGAGATTGCTTTAGACCATAGAGGGACTGGCGCAACCGACATACAAGGCCACTAGACTTCCCTTGAGCAACAAAACCAGGTGGTTGCTCCATATAAACCTCATCCTCAAGGTCACCGTGAAGAAAATCATTCTTAATGTCCAACTGATAAAGAGGCCAATGGCAAACAACAACCATGGATAGAAAAAGGCGGACTGATGCTATTTTAGCCACGAGAGAGTATCACTGTAATCGAGTCCAAATATCTGAGTATATCCTTTGGCAACAAGACGAGCCTTAAGTCGATCAACCTGGCCATCTGAACCAACTTTGACTGCATACACCCAACGACAACCAACAGTCGATTTACCCGAAGGAAGAGGAACAAGCTCCCAAGTACCACTCGTATGTAAAGCAGACATCTCATCAATCATAGCCTGTCACCACCCGAAATGAGACAGTGGTTCACCTGTAGACTTAGGGATGGAAACAGAGGACAAAGATGATAGAAATGCACAATGAAATGATGACAGACGATGGTAACTTAAACCGACATAATGGGGATTAGGATTAAGTGTGGATCATATACCTTTTCGTAGTGCAATAAGTTGACTAAGAGGAGACAAGTCCGCAATATTAGCAGGGTCATGTGCAGGACGTGAATCAACTGGGCCTGATGCTGGGTGCGGATGACGATGATAAGTCAGGAGTGGTGGAGCTGTAGAAGGTTGAACTGGACTAGGTACCGAATTGGAGCTATAGTTGGTGGAACTGGATTAGGTGGTGGCACTCGAGCTATAGGTGGTGGAGCTGCAACTGGAGCTATGGACGAAGATGAATGGGAGATAATGACTGGATCTCCAAAAGACGGAATTGGTAGCACCTCTGAATATCGAAGTGATTACCTGAACCTGTGAAGTATGATTGAGTTTCAAAGAAGGTAACATCAACAAATATAAGAAACCGCTGGAGGTCAAGAAAATAACATCGATATCCCTTTTGCATTCTCGAGTAACCCAAAAATACGCACTTAAGAGCACGAGGAGCTAACTTCTCTTTCCTGGAGTAAGGTTATGAACAAACACGTACTCCCAAAGACCCAGGGTGGAAGAGAGAACAAAGGTAAGTGGGGAAATAGGACACATAATGAAACTTGATTCTGGATAGCTGAAGATGACATATGATTAATAAGATAGCAAGATGTAAGAACTGCATCCCCCAAAAACGCAGCGAAATATGAGATTGTATGAGTAGGGTACGAGCAGTTTCAATAAGATGTCTATTCTTTCTTTCAGCTACCCCATTTTGTTGGGATGTGTACGGACAAGATGTTTGATGAATAATCCCATGGGAGTTCATAAACTGCTGAAATGGGGAAGACAAATACTCTAGGGCATTATCACTACGAAATGTGCGGATAGAAACCCCAAGTTGATTTTGAATTTCAGCGTGGAAGGTCTGGAAAATAGAAAACAACTCAGATCGATTTTTCATAAAAAATATCCAAGTGCACCTGGAATAATCATTATTGAAACTGACAAAGTAACGAATCCCAAGGTAGAACAGACCCGACTAGGACCCCAAACATCTGAATGGACTAAAGTAAAAGGTGACTCTGCTCGATTATCAAGACGCCGCGGGAAATGGGAACGGGTATGCTTACCGAGCTGACATGACTCACACTCTAGAGTGGACAAGTGAGATGAGCCATGTACCATTTTCTGAAGTTTTGACAAACTGGGATGTCCCAACTGTTTATGTAATAAATCTGGTGAATCAGTAACGTGACAAGTTGTTGAAGGAAGACAAGATGTGAGTCCATGTGATTTTGCAAGGATAAGGTAATAAAGTCCATCTAATTCACGACCGGTACCTATAATCCACCCCGTACTGCGTTCTTGTATAAAAACAAGGTCATCAAGAAATAAAGCAACAGATTTAAGTGATTTGGCTGAGCGACCAATGGCTATGAGATTAAAAGAACTACCGGGAACATAAAGAACTAAATCTAAAGGTAAGGAAGGAAGTGGACTTGCTTGACCTATTATAGTTGTCATGGTTTGAGACCCATAGGCCATTGTGACTGTTGGAAGAGATTGAGAATATGAAATACTAGTTAAAAGAGATTTGTTACCAGAAATATGATCAAATGCACCTGAATCAATGACCCAAGACTCAGAGGTTGAAGATTGGGAGACACAAGTCGTACTACTATCTGTTTGAACAACAGAAGCTATCTCTGAAGATGTCTGTTTACATGCTTTGTACTGAAAAAACTCAATATAATCCGATAGAGAAACCATTTGGATTGGATTCAATGAATTGGATCCAACGGATTGTGAGTTAAAAGCTTCTGATTGCCATTATAATATTGCGCCAAATAAGCAGAAATTTTCTGGAAATTACTGTTCACGCCGGAAAAATTACAAAGTCGTCGGAATTTAGTGTAATCTGGATGGGTAGGCTCGGAATTCCCTTACGAGCAAGCTGTCCTATAGAAATTTTTTCAAAAAGTTGCCGGAAAGGGCCCTACTCGCCGGCGTGTGGAGCAAATCTCGCCGGAATTTTTTTCTTTGACTGCCGCGTGAGGGCGCGTGTAGAGGTGTTTTGCGGTGGGTGTTTTTTGGGGTTTGGTCGCCCGGGGATAGAGAACACTGTGGTGGTGTTGGTTTATGCACAACACCGGTAAAAAGGCTGTTTTGACGCAAACAGCTTCTCAGGTCACCGCAAAATTGCACGGTGACGACTGATTTCTTCCTGAATGTCGTTGGAATGACGCACAACGATAATTATCTCACCAATGCTCTGATACCATGTGAGAAAGCACGGGAGAAAATATTGTTGATTGATATTCTATATTACAATGAGCCTTATTTATATGTATACATAACACATAACCTATTCCTATTACATAAGGGACTAGGACTAATTACGTATATTCACATAACTATTCTAAGAATCTGCATCTGCTATAAAGGGTCAAAAGAATTGGGACCCATGTTAATAGTTCCTCAACTTGGGTTGTTAGGGTTGGGCCTTCGTACCTAGAATCACATGATGGATCTGTCAAAGTTGGGCCCACATAAATTAATTGTTTGTGGCCCAGAACTTCTTTTTGTTTAAAGAATTCAGCATCCACCTCACGTGACACAGGCACATGTGTAAGTTTTTTAAAATTCTCCCCTTCATTCGATGTGCCCACGTGACCTAGGTACTGCTGCGCCGAATAAGTCCCATCTTCCAGGCTACCCCTATTAACCACCAGATCTTCTCTCCTCCTGGCAATCAGAGCAGCCATCACCGTCACGGGAACTTCACACCATACAGGAATTTCGTATAGATACCCATCGCTCGGAACCTTACTTTCATCTCCCATCACTTTGATTCTACCTAGTGTAAATGGGTTTTTAGTGTTATCTCCTCCTCCATTTCTATCCAACCGCCACATTGGTCACCTATTGTTTTGAAAACTTTCTGTGACCAAAGGTTAATGGGAAGACCCAAGAGCCTAATCCGAACCCAATTACGCTCCAATAGTAGGTTTCCACCATTCAAGGATCACTTTGGTCTTCTTCCAATGCCATTCACCCTTAAGAACATGTTCGGCATCCTTCGTTGAAGGTAGCTCAAACAAGAAATGGGAATCGTTCATCTCGTACACATTCACACCAAAGGTAGATTTCCATGTGTTACAGGCCCATCTCCTGACATAATTTAGAGTTGGAGTCTCCTTCGCAGGAGTCAGAACTTTTCCAACTATGCACCTTCTCAGCACATCTTTATCCGATAATTCTGAACCCCCAGGGATGATGAGTTTGGAATTGTTGGATTTGATCGCAGAAGATTTCGTCCCTTCTGATGGCTATCTACTGGTTCTGATTACTTCGTTGTAGGACGACTCCCGCTGTGGCAGTGTTTGAAAAAGCGATCGCTTTAAGCGCGAAGCGATGGCTGGTCGCTTTTCCCAGCCTGAGGCGACTCGACCAGGTGAAGCGCGCGCTTCAGTTGACGAAGCGACAAAAGCGCTCACTTTTGTTAAGAGGGGCCTTTTTAAATTTTTTTTTTGGGTATGTATTTTTATTATATAAAACAGACCCTTAAGACCAAAATTGAACATTTCTCTCTTTTTTCTTCTTCGATCGACATTGCTGCTGCTAGGGTTTCAACTTCCTTCATCCGGTCCAGGTAATTTTTCTTCTTCTCCTTTCTTTTTCTCATTTTTTTCTTTCTTCTCTTTCTTCTTCTTGTTCCCGTCCAGGTTCTGCTCTTCTTTTCTTTCTTTTTCCTTCTTTCTTCCTTCTTCTTCTCTTCTCTTTTTCACTTTTTCTCGTCTAGCGTCTACACAGCTAGGGCATGCGCTGGTTTTCTCCCCCCCCCCCCTTTATTCTTCTTATTTATTAATTATTAATTTTAATATGTATTTTAGTTTATAAAATTAATTATTATATATATATGTTATATTTTTCAGTTTATTTTAATTTTTTTAATGTATATTTCAGTATATAAAATTAATTATTATATATATGTTATATTTTCAGTTTATTTGATTAATTTTATATGTATTTCATTTTAGAAAATTAATTTTTTTATATTTTTGTTTATATTGTTGTTTTTTAAGAATTGTGTTTCAATTCAATAAAGCGTGCGCTTCGCTTTTGAAGCGAGGCGAGCCCCTGTCGCTTTTTTGTGCTTCTCGCTCTCAAAAACACTGCGCTGTGGATTTTTGACAATAGGGGCATTTTTCTCTTCTTCTGGGACATTTATGGACCTTTGTATCTTTTGAGCTATTATTCCCATCCTGCCTTTAATGTAACTTCTGGTGTAATAATGACAGACCTGCTCTGCCCCTGTACAACAATGAAACTGATGTACCTTCCATGTTCATTGTATTTAAGTGTGCAATAAAATTCTGCATAGTGATCTTTCATATTTCACCTTCTAATTGCCTTGCCATGCTCCTTTGAGGCCACATTAAATACCTTTATGACCCACTTCATGACATTGAGGCTTACAATTACTTTTCTCATCAGGTTCCTGCTACGTTCAACCCATTCGAACCAAACTTCAGACCTAGAACAGTTTTTTATAATGTCAAAGGATTTAAAACCAGCATGATAATAAATCCTGTCACTATCCATATTAATAGAATAACACGATTGGGGTTAAACAATAATCACAGTAGGTGAGGGGGTGAATTCCGGTGGAGAATCACACCGGAAAAGGTTATTCTTCAGTCCTAGAAAGTAGGAAAGAGAAGTGTCTCGGTAAAGGTGCCTGGAAGCATTGTATCATTGTTAAAAATATATATTTTTCTCCCGTGCATTCTCACAAAAATATTTCCCAATATGATTCTAAGATATGAATTTATTATACGAAAAATGTCTCCCTGAGCCGAGGGGCTATCGGAAACAGCCTCTCTACCTCCACAAGGTAGGGGTAAGGTATGCGTACAAACTACCCTCTCCAGACCCAACTTGTGGGATTACACTAGGTTTTTTTTTTTTTTTTGTTGTTGTTGTTGTTGTTGTTGTATGCTAAAAATGTCTCCCATTTTTAGTCTAAGATATAGATTTATTGTACTGTGTGTAATTCAAGGTTGTCTCGAGTTTGAGGTTGTTAATTAGATTTTTGCTACATTGAGTCGTGCTTGAATTTGTCTACATTTGTTCTAGGCGAGAACTCCAACTTGAAGCTAGTTTGATATTTGAGCTTGAGTTTGAAATCTACTACTATAATACTTGAGTTGATCTCAAGGATGAACGACTGAGCTCGACTTGATCCAATTTCCATCTATGGATGGCTCTCATTTCCTTAGTGATTATGCAAACGGCTCGCAAGGCATTTGCTTTAGTGAAATCTACACAACTAAGATGATATAGGACACACCTTCCCATGTGGACAAAGATGCATGTTGCAGGTTGAAGTAAGAAAAGGATAATCATAAGGCAGCTTAGGATTAAGATACCAAAGAAAGAATGTGGCACCCGCATTCAATGAAGTTCTTAAAATAGAATTTTGATATGATGGACTTCTCATTTGAATCTTTTTATCTTTTTGTTTTTGAAGATGATAAGCTGTATGTGGCAATTAATTTCCACTGGCTTGCTGATCAAGCTCTACTTACTGTGTTTCTTTGTTCCTGTTCCAGTTTCATTTCTTCGAAGATTAGATTCATTATCAATTAGAAGTTTTGATTTTAAAGGACACTAGGCAAAACTAACATGGAAGGAAGTATGGCATAAGCAAACAACTTTTAAATCTACATTCAGTAAAATAATCAGTGTTATGAGTGCTCAGCACTCGCATGTTCTCTTCAGAAGAATCACCATGAGATCTTCTCGCAGTGACCATCTAGACAACGTTTTAAATAACTTCTAAAGATAGATTTTACAATGATCCCATCTCTCTTATAGTTGAGGCATAGTTGTTTTTGTTGACAAATTTTACAATGTAGATTAGTAGATTAGCCACTTTATTTACTTTAATATTTCTGTTGGTACTTTTATGCACTTTTAGGTCTCCTCATCCTTTTATTTTTAGAATATTTTGTTGATCTTTCTTCCACTGTACTTGCAGGGAACAACAGATCTCTCCAACAAGCATCTCATCAAAGATGGACGTTAGTTGTGAGTGTATTGAACTTTTGCATCAATAGAAATGTATAGTCCATTATGGTGTTTCAGTTAGGTTTCAACTTTAAGTTGATTCATTCCTTTTATATTCAACCCAGGGAAGTGGCCCAGCTCCCCCTGTCATTAACTATCAAGTTGTACATCCTAGTGTAATAATACCGACTCAAAAGGAACAATTTTTGAGAACCACATTCTCTCCTCAACAGTATGTTTTACCAGAAGTGGCAGTTCAAACATTGGATGAGCTCAACTTTCCTACCCCTGCAAGTTCTGGTGATTTCAATTATATGCTCATTCAAGCTGGCTCGAGTGGCAAAGATGCAGGAGTAAGTTGAATACTCAACTAATCATATCGCTCCTATTGATTGTAGCATGCTGCAATTATTTTAGCCGTGAAATAGACCATGGTTTGCTATTCAGTATTTTATGTTATGTGAAATCTCTTTGTAAAACTTTGTACATCAAGTTATCAATTGTCAAAATAAGAGCAGTAATTAAAACTCTAAAAAGAAAGATCCTATGTAGCAGAAAGAAAAAGAGGAAAAAACTTCAAAGTATTTGCAAACCAATAACCAGATTGAGGACAAAATAAAGACTATCCTACTATACTGATGTGACAGATCTTTTTCCTGCCTCACTATTTCTTCTGTTTGTCTTCTTCTGGTGTTGAACAGATGCTTGGTGACACAAATAAAAGAACCTTGGAGAATTTACCAGTTGACCAGCAAATATTAGCTCCTATAGGAGGAAAGCAAATTGCAGTGCAGGAGCAAGTGAACCAGCTGAGACTGCAGTCTTCAAATAAGGTTGGCCTTAGATCATAAAGAAGTAACTGATTTTATTTGAACATCTTCAAATTTCAGCAATATTTTAGCAATATTTGACCACTGATTTACTTACATATGTTTTGATTCAGAGGGTCAGAAAGAGGAAAGCGTCACGGGGTTCTCTGGCAGCTGTAAGATAATTTTTGTGCATCTATTCTTAAAGCCCTTCATGTGCTGGTGTTTTCATTTCACTCTACCACCGACATCTGCATCTTATTGGGGATTGGACTTCCCTTTCTTAATTTAATCTTGTCTCTCTGTCACCTTTATAGTCACTTGGACGAATGAGTATAAAATTTCTATATAGTCGTCGGCAACTTTATTCTTGCTCATTTAATATATTCCTGGGATGTAGGTTGGGAAAGGGAATGCTACTACCGATCGTATTACGAATGGCAATATTAACAGCTACTTATCACAGAGAGATGCTGGTCTGATTGGTGCAAGTAATTCACTCGCTGCATTGAGGAAAAGTATTGCTGCTTGCATTGAATCTGACCGGAAAGGTAGGTTACAACAGTCTTAATGGGTCAAAAAAATTCAATATTAGAAAGGTAGTAATTTAGATAATTGAAAACCATTAGTCTGGAGAAGTTTTACTGCTCTCACTCAATCTGAATGAATGGAATGGTATGTTACAACAAGCTAACAGTGATGTAAAAAAGGGAAATTGTCTATCTTGCAGTACATTATCCCATTAGGGGTTCTTATTTTGTCAAGGACTACTGGGCTAGTAAATAACTAGTATTTTGCAATACATAATTCCATCGGGAATTAAGGGTGATAGTGTTATCTCCATATTATTCCCTGCTTTATTCTTCCAGTTGCCACTAGTGTTTTAGGGACTAGTGGAAGATTCATTGCACATATCTGAAGGTGTATAGTTGATGTATGATAATTGTACTTTATCATGAACCTCTTTACTCTGCAGCTTCTCATGGTGGCTAATAGATGGTGTCATCAGTAGGTTTCTTGTGAAATTTGCATCTAGGATTTGAGATCAAGCTCCGTAGCTGCTAGTCATCGGCACAAAGGATAATTGAGTTCTTTTTACTTTGCAGGCATCTCTATTAAAGAGATTGGAAGTCTTCACGCAACACACAGAGAGCTCCTATGTTGCCACTTCCATTCACAAGGGAAGTTGTTGGCTGCTGCTGGACACGAGGTTTGTCATATTAACCTTCTACAGGATTCTTGTTGGTCAAATAGAGAGCTTACCTCAATTTCTCCTGTTAACGAACTTGTACTGTGATCTATGTTTAGGTTGTGATTTGGGACTTGGAAAATAATGATGTTAACACTGGCGAAGGTCATGCTCATCTCGTTACAGATATCCGTTTTAAACCAAATTCAACAGTGTTTGCAACATCTTCTTTTGACAGAACTGTGATGATATGGGATGCAGCCAAGGTACTACCTCTATTTTCCATAATAAATTTCATTTGAGTCAAAATTTGAGGAACTACAGTGGTGCTAAAACATCTTATGCTGTTTTTACACCTACTGGTCAAACTTAGATAATTTTTTTATTTTTCCTATGGCTGTCAGCACGTTTCTGATAATGATAACTGTTTAATCTCTTAAGTTACTTCATTTTCTTCTGTCTATTACAACCATGATACCTTACCTATTTCACCATCTTGTCTTAATCCAGCCAAGCAACCCTTTCCAAAAACTTGTGGGGCATGCTGAGCATGTGATGTCAATAGATTATCATCCCACAAAGGTGGGTCTTCTCAGTTCTTGTGATAGCAACGACGAGATTAGACTGTGGGATGTCAATGAGGGTGATTGCAAACTCATTTTTAAGGTAGGTGTCTCCACTTCTTTTTGTAATGTTGATGAAGAGAGTGTCTCTACTTGACATAGGAAAGCCTCCTTCATTTGATATTTACCTGCTTTTCTGTTTCCATTTCAAATTTTGCTTATCTAACTATTCTAAGTCATTGTTGAATCTGTTTTGCTTATGAATATCTGCATTTAACATGTGGGAAAAGCCGATCCCAACTAGCTTGGGATTGAGTTGTAGTAATATTTGTTGTTGTTTCAAGGAATTTCAAGGTTTTCAAGATCAGTAGGTCGTCACCATGTGTATACACATTCAAATAGGCCATTTAGGATATAAATGGGTTGAGTTTCATAGTATTATTTGAGGGATATAGGTATCACATTTAACAAAGGGAAAGTACAGAGCTAAAGTGACTTTCTAAAGATTTAGATTTACTCAATTCACAAAAGATAGTATTGATTTGCTCTTGGTACAAACGCAGGGAGGTAGTAGACAGGTTAGATTCCAACCTCGATTTGGGAACCTTTTGGCATGTTCTACAGGAAATATTATAAATATATTTGATGTGGAGACTAACAGCGTCCAACTACAGTTACAAGTAAGATGTTTTATTCCAAATCAAGCTTGTCTTAAATTTCTTATCTGCAGCATTACTGTATCCTATCAATGCGGTCTCCTTTTCTCTGATATACAGGGACATGTCGGAGATGTCCGCTCTATCTGTTGGGATATGAGCGGGAATATCCTGGCATCCGTGAGCGAGGATAGTGCACGGATATGGTGTGTTAGCGGAAGAAAGTGTTTACATGAACTGCGCTCCAGTGGCAATAAGTTCCAGTCATGCACTTTCCACCCTGACCGCGCTCAAATATTGGCGATTGGTTCTCATGAGGTATGGTTAACAGAAGTTCTGCTGAAGCTTTGAGCTCATAGATAAGTTCTTTGTAGACTTGGCTTGATTTTGTCTCTATATAGTTGCACAACAACAAATGTAACCTAGGATTATTCACATGAATCACATGTAACCATCTCAAAACGTGTTTCAGATAACTTTTTAGATGATCCTATTCTTTTGATATTTCATGAAGGAAAGTAACATGTCGAGTGTTGTTGCAGTTACTGGAGCTGTGGAATCCAATGTACCAGAGCCACAGAACTTGGCCACACCAAGCACATGATGGCATAATTTCTTCATTTGCAGATTCTCCTCCGACAGGAACCATAGCCTCAGTGAGTCATGACCGGTATATCAAGATATGGCAGTGATACTTTGTTGCATCCCAGTTTCTGCAACTATACCCCGTGTTCGCAGCTTCTATTATTAATTTACTATTACTCAACTATGCTTCTTGGTTTAAGACTTTTACTTGGGACAAAGCAAGAAGTCGGTATTCTTAATTCTGCAACTGTTTCTGTATCACTACAGAAACAGTCACAAACTTTGATTGCATAGTTTCAAACTGTAGTTAATCTTGACCATTGTACTCTTGTGCCCTATTTTATTGTTTGTATTTCGAAATTGAATTTAAAATGTTTCTTTTTGTGTATTAAATACCTAATATAAAAATTTACTCAATGGTTAAAATATCACATCAAAATTTAAAATTGAATAATTAAATTTACTTTTACTTCTTTAATTGAAATGTTTATAAAATCAATATTATTAGTTAAAATGATATATTTTATTTTATATACTTTTGAATATAACATTGTATCTCATACATTTACGGAGTAGTATTTATTAGGTCTGATTTGGTAATTAGGATTGTTTTAATTTTTAAAAAAGAAATTACTTATGATTATTCGATAGGATTCCATAGGATGAAACAGAAATAAAATCAATCAATCAATTCAATAACCTCATTGCTCTCTTACTGCTTCTGGAGGTTAATTAATCCCAATAAAAAACCCAGCACTCACAAATCACAGACACACACAAAATATGGAGTTGAAAGAATCTAAAAGAGAAGAAGAATCATCAGCAAAAGCAGTACAGGTTGGAGCTTTGGCTCCTGGAATCAACGTCCGTATAGTTTCCCCCTTTCTCCGCAAATATGATGTTTTTAAACTTTAAATTTGTCTGTTGTAGTTGATTTTCGTCTTTGGGTTCAGGGTCCTGCTTGGTATATGCTAATGAGTTGCATTTTTAATGTTGGGATTGTGTTGCTGTTATATTGGACTTGGCTTTTTCGTCAAGTACTTTTCTTCTTAGCAGGTATTTTTCAGCTTTTGTTACTAATCAATGTTGTAGATTTGATTTGCATTGGTGTATAGTTATTTTTGCCTACTTGTTAATGTTCTTGAAAACTGTCAAGTAAGCTTTGTATAACTGGATTAATCGATTTGGATAAAATAAGTAAATAATCCTTACTTTGGAGGAATATATTCTTTGATTTTGTGTAGTACCTGGAATAAGTAATAAAATGTAGAATAACAAAATCATGTAACTAATCGACAGCATTTGTTGGATTATTTCTTTGGAAAATAAAGTTATATCTAGGACAAAGAAGGGTTTTCCTAGACTCATTAGGACTAATGGCCGAATGGTCATCCTTAAGGTGTTCCGTTCCCTCTGTGAATGGTCTTCTCTACCAGCTGCAGAGACACAGAGCTGCAGAGACGCACGTATTCCATTTTCCTAGATATATAGACTGGATAGAGTCAAAGATTATTGCAGACAAACTAAACACTATTTGTACATGGTCTAAAAATGACCTTCCTCACTCTTGGGTAGAAGTAATTCTCCTTTACAACTATCTCAAATCTTAATTTCATATCTATTCTCCAACCAACACTTAGACATTATAATTAATCTTTAGTATTCAAAAATTTCATCAAAAATCTATCTGATTCGCTAACATTATTATCAATCTATAATCTAAAAAAATTCAGAAAATATTTGAAAAACGTTTGGAAAATGTTTCCATCGTATCACCACCCTAAATAAAAAACAATTAGTATTTACTGTCTATGTTTCCAAGATATTGTCACCATCATGTGATTAATTGAGGAATATAACATACACTTTGTTAATCTTCATTCTGAGAATGCATTTACCTCACTAAAGTCCTTTTATGTCGAAATAGTTACTAAAAATGCTTTGTCTGTTAAATAACATTTATGTTAGAGCTAGAAATTGACAAATCATTAACATCGACATAGGGGTAAATAATAACTTTTGACTTATTCTAGTACTTATTATGATAAATGCAAGAATCAAACTTTACGTTGTTTTGGTGCCTATCTCAAGCCATTCCGATATGTCAAATGGGGTTTGAGACTGCCTTGTTTTGGAATCACAATTGCTCAAATATGTCATATTCTTTCCTAGCAAGTAGTGTTGAAGACATAGTAAAGTCGATAAAATTCTATTCTCTCTAACAAATTAAGTTTTTAAACGAGATGGTTACACAATCTAACATGATTGTTATTGTTGATACAATCTAACATGGTAACAAAGCAGATAGAAGTTCTAGGTTCAAGTCTCACCATCACTTATTGCAAAAAAAAAAAAATCACATGGTTGATTTATAGAAAAAGACTCTGACCCGTACGTGAGGTAGTTGTTTGAAACATAATTAAGTAAATAAAAGTTTACTCCTTTAGTAGTTTAACCATTTAGATAAAGTGGGTTACACAATTTATCACCTAGAACTAGTGTTTTTAAAAGCGAAAAAGCAGAAAGACAATAAGGTCCATGGGACGTGAATCGAAGAGCGAGAAGTAAAGTACATAGTTCTTCGAAATGAAGTGCACTATTCACGACATTAAAAAATATCAAATATATATATGAATTTAGTATTATAATGATCAAATTGTAAAAAGCTACTTTCAGTATTCAACAGACAATAATATATTAATGTCGATACTAATCCAACTCAAAGTTGAGATTCAAAGAATTGACTGTTTGTCACTTTGCGTGTTATTGTATGAAGCTCACACATCTATGAAGTGCATGGCTTCACCTATCAAGCAATAATCCATTTCTTTGCATAGTCTCATTATTTTAAGCGACATAAATGATGTCTTGTGATAGCACTAGATGATTAAATGCTCCTTAAATGGAAGTATGATGTTAATCTTTGCATAATATATAGATGTTATTACAAGCTTACCACATTTGTAAGAGTTTATACATGCAAGTTTGGATCTACTGAAAATCTTCCTTTATCGTAATATGCGGTCCACCTGAATATTTTAACAAATATGAAGACATTTCGTTATGGTTTCTATTAAAAACCACTGGATAAATCTTAATACGCAATCCAATGCCTTCTTTTCAATATAACCATATGGCATTTGGAACCTTGGCCTGACTAGTTCAGATTCATAGCGCATAGGGCCCATTTAAAGGGAAATACTCCCTATCAAGGATTTCTTCATTCCGGGGGCTTCCGGGGGCTCGAACCCGAGAGCTCTGGCTAAGGGGGAGGGATCCCCCACCATACCCCTTGGTGGTGCAATCCGATGACTTAATAAAAATAGTATCTATTCAACAATAATTTAATTTCTTACTTAAGCTATACCATCTTATCAATCTTTTTTGTCTCAAATTATGTAATAAGAGTTTACATAATCACAATGGCATGACTTTTATTGATATAAATTACTGGCTACCATTTTTTGGTAACTAGCTTTCGAAAGTAATTAGTGGATTAAAATAAAAGAATGTATGACCTTCAAAAAGCGTAAGTGGTTAGCAACAATTAAATCATATCTAAATTAGATCATACCTTTTTAATCTCAGTTTTCAGTTGTCATATAATCTCAAGTATTTCAAAATTATTCAATACCCTTATACTTCTCTAAATTGATTAATAACCCCCTAATTGTTACTCTTTACACTACCAGGAAAATATCGTTTTTACACTATTACGACACTTCATATCACGTAACAACTAGCGTACAAGCTTGACAATGTAGCATAAAAAGATTGTAGATAATATAGTTAATAGATTAAACTACACTGACAATGTAAACTATTTTTATACTTTCAATTCGGATATGTTAAATCAAAATGGGAAAAAAAAGAAGAAGAAATAGGGGGTGAGAGGTTGTTTCTTCTTGAGGTATTTACGAGTTTTAACCATCTTGCATGGAATTCAGTTCAAAAATCGCTTAGAAACCGAAATGGTCAAAATTAACGAGTGATTGTGTTATTGTTAAAAGGTCTATTAGATTAGCTCAAATTTAAGAAGGTTCACAATCTTTTTTTGTCACCTCTTTTGGTTGGAAACATTAGGGTTAAATATTGGAGTAAAAGTTGTCTATTTGTCACCTAAAAACACATGCTCGGACAAACAATTCATTCATCTTCTTTTACCGTGCTTCCTTCTTAGATTGGCTTCTATTGTAACTTTGCTTCTGAGCTGCATTAACACGTCTTTATTTGCTTTTTGTTTTTCTTTATTAGACTTCCAATCAAAAAGAATAATTTACAAAAAGTAAATTTCCGAGGATAAAACTGTGGCATTGTCATTTTTACCCCTATACTAGGGGCCACCATTTCTCCATTTAAATCCAGTGTTTTGCTTTTTTTCCCCTACACTTTTGCATAGTACTGTCACCATCTCTCTCTCTCTCTCTCTCTCTCTGCATTCTTCTGTCTGTAATCCAAGTGGGATTTTGGTTTTTGGGACTCTTTCTTCATCTTTCCCAATTGTTCTTGCTCAAACCTTCTTTCCCTTCCCTTTTGTGTGATTAAGTAACTCTCTGTTTTTGGTGATCATGGCCAGTTTGGAGGCTCGACGCTTGTAAGTTTTTATGTGTTCGCCAATTATTTTATAGCAAAAACTACTACGCCTCAATTGTTTTATACTTACATTTTTAATGATTGATACTCTTGATAATCTGTGCTTGTCTATTTTTTATTTGATTTTGGGTGTATTTGATTTCCCCCCTTCGTTTGATTGGTTTTAGTCATGCTTTTCTTTTATTTGTTTGTGTTTTTCAGACTTGAAGTTGTCATTCTTAATTACATGGTTAAGAGAGGTTTCCATCAGACTGGTGAGGTATTCGCCAGAGAAATTAATGCTAATCCAAATCCTGTTGGTAAGTAACTCCTTTTAATGAATTCTATTCTTTTGGTGAGAAAAAAAAAAGAATTCTATTCTTTTATCAGATGCTAAAAACTGATCCTCTAATGATTTAAGATATGTGTTTTAGTAATGATTGTTATTTACCTGAAAGGGTTGTAAAATTCTCATGCTTAGTTTTGTAATTCTTACATATGTGATATGACCATATGGTAGATTGTTGATTGTGTTTTTCTCGAAAATTTTGCTAATAAGTTGAGGTCATTCTCTTTGATTTATGTGGTACATTCTAGTTATCCACTGTTGGATGTTTTTGAAAGTACTGTATTAACCGCCCTTCAGTAATTTAGAGAGACATGTATAATGGAGTGGAAGACTTGAAGTTACGTGTTAACGTGTACAGGGCTTTGGAGTAATGATATGTGATATTTGTGATATTGTTTCAGCTATCAATTCTCCTGAAGGATGTCTGCAAGAGTGGTGGAATATATTTTACGAAGCATTCAGCTCTAGGTTCCCTGAGGTTGCTCTATTCGCGGCCGAATCCTTTGATAAGGTGTTACCCATAGAACTTTTCTAAGTTATGTTCATGGTTAACTGATATGAAATAATTGCAAACTAATTTCTGAATTCTCAGGTCGCACAGATAGTGGAGAACGTTGTGTCTAATATTGGTCCTGTAAGTTCAACCTATGCTCCTAATCAAACAGGAGAAAACATCTCTACTGTGACGGCATCCTCTCCTATGATGCCGTCCCCTCATTTGATGGCATCCTCTCCTGTGATGGCACCCAACGGTCCTGATCTTATGGACCCCTATATTTCAGATTTGTTGTCATCCATTTGGCCCAACTTGTTGCCAAATTTATCTCCTCCAATGGCATCTATTACTCCTGAAATGATGCCAACAGGGGGAGATGTCCTTCAGAATGGCTGTTCAATCATGCCAAGGACAGGGTATATTCAGCCCAGTTTCACACAATTTTCTGTTGGACCAAATATTCGGATGGTGCAAGGGCAACCATCGTTAGATCTGCTGCCCGGAAGAATGCAAGAGCAAGCCCAGCATATGACTCCTTTAAGAGACGTGACATCAATTTTAAAGTTTCTTGAGATTAATAAAATGGATGGCATGCTTCCGTCTGCAAGCAACTCTAGGTAATAACATGCTATATTTATTGCTAAACTCATCATTCTCGTCGCATTTTGATCTATTTTACAATGCTTCCTTTGCGCTTCAACGAGGATAATTGAGCACTTGATGCTATGTGGTTTTTGTTTCGCTTGGTCTGATATTATTGTCTTAAGCTGCTAAGGCAACCTAAAGAAAATTAGCCAAAATCGCGTTATTATTCTGTCTTTGTATTGCTACTATGGGTTTCTGATATATTAAATATCAAGAGTTTCTTGCAAAACATGGCTATTAAGACATGCTCTTTAGTCTAGCAAGCGGAACCTACTACTTAGCGAGTACTATGAGATGGTCTTTTCACATTATCTTGATATACCAAGCATGTTTTATATGTTAAACCATTACTTGCTTGTTGAAGTTATTGAATCAGAATCTTCTAATTTTCTATGATGTATGTCCATGTCTTTCAGCTATCCAATACAGCAAATTCCAACGGCTCCTCCACAGTGGGAGGGCAGAGTATGTTTACATTTTCCCCAAACATATTTGCAAGCTTTTTAGTAGTTATTTGTAAATAATTGACAAGCTTTTATTCCAGGACGACAGGCGTGGTATAAACTTGGAAGGACCTATGCAGATTGAACCAAATCCTTATTTTCCTCCATTGCCAGAACATTCTGACGCGGGTATGTTTGTATCTTGGCTTAAAATATTATGCATGTAGTTTATAGAATCTTTTGTCTTTGGCATTGATATTGTGATGTGTGGACAGTCATTTAACTTTTACTCCTAAGTCAACTCAACGTGCATTGTGATAATCTGCAAAAGACCTTTAGCACTAAAATCCATTAGAGTGATATTTTGCATACATCGAATAGAGCTGGCTCAGTCTTAATTTGTAGCAGTTGTAAATCCCTTTTCATTTGGATTAATATATGTCTTCCATAAGCATAAAAAAACTATTTCTGGATAGTCTTCATTGTCAAGCTTAAAGGGAATAACTCATATACTGAGACTTTGCTGTCTCGCTAGCTAACGTAGAAAACGATTTTAGGCCAGCAGTTGTTTCTATGTGAATCTCTTCCCGGCCTGGTCAAGCCACATTGGCACCAATTGAGATGGGAATGAAAGGTGTTTTATATTTATAAATGAGGCTCACATGGGCTTAAGTTGGCCTAACGGCACCACTTGGGATGGGAATGACAGGTGCTGTAGTTTAATAGATGCGGCTCACATGGACCTAAGGTGGCACTTATTACTTAGTTATCAAATAATACATGGTTGTTCAACTTCGACTTGCTCTACCTTAGCTTGTATATTTTACAATTCAGGCACGTGGAGGCTGGAGCCCTTAGATCAATAGTTCTGGAACATATTACTTGACATAAGTATAAATCAAGTTGTTGACATAAGTATCAACTAATACATGGTTGTTTTTGTATAAATCATACTTAGATTTTCTTCAATATTACATTTATATTATCAAAAAAGAAATTATTGTGAATATATTTCCCAATATAATTCTGAGATTTAAATTTTTTATACTAAAAATGTCTCCTTCAGTCGAGGATCTCTCGGAAATAGTCTCTCTGCTTCCACAAGGTAGAGGTAATGTCTGTGTATACGCTACCATCCCCAGGCCCACTTGTGGGATTTCACTGGGTTTATTTTTGTTGTTGTATACTAAAAATATCTCCCATTTTGAGTTTAAGATATAGATTTATTATACCGTGTGTAATTCAAGGTTGTCTCGAGTTTGAGGTTGTTAATTAGATTGTTGCTACATTGAGTCGTGCGTGAACTTGTCTACATTTGTTAGAGGTGAGAACTCCAACTTGAAGCTATTTTGATATTTGAGCTTGAGTTTGAAGTTGACTAGTATAATACTTGAGCTGAGCTCAAGGATGAACGACTGAGCTTGGCTCGATACAATTTCCATCTACGGATGGCTCTCATTTCCTTAGTGATTATGCAAATGGCTAGCAAGGCATTTGCTTTAGTAAAATCTACAAAACTAAGATGATATAGGACATACCTTCCCATGTGGACAAAGATGCATGCTGCAGGTTGAAGTAAGAAAAGGATAAACACAAGGCAGCTTAGGATTAAGATACCAAAGAAAGAATGTGGCACCCGTATTCAATGAAGTTCTTAAAATAGAATTTATATGATGGACTTCTCATTTGCATCTTTTTATCTTTTGGTTTTTGAAGATGATAAGCTGTATGTGGCAATTAATTTCCACTGGCTTGCTGAACAAGCTCTAATTACTGTGTTTCTTTGTTCCTGTTCCAGTTTCATTTCTTCGATGATTAAATTCATTGTCAATTAGAAGTTTTGATACTAATGGACACTAGGCAAAACTAACATGGAAGGAAGTATGACATAAGCAGATAACTTCTAAACTTACATTCAGCAAAATAATCAGTTTTATGAGTGCTTAGCACTTGCAAGAATCATCATGAGATGTTCGCGCAGTGACCATATAGACAACGTTTTAAATAACTTCTAAAGATAGATTTTACAATGATCCCATCTATCTTATAGTTGAGGCTTAGTTGTTGTTGTTGATAAATTTTACAATGTAGGTTAGTAGATTAGCCACTTTATTTACTTTAATATATATGTTGGTACTTTTATGCACTTTTAGGTCTCCTCATCCTTTTTCATTTTAAAATATTCTGTTGATCTTTCTTCTACTATACCTGCAGGGAACAACAGATCTCTCCAACAAGCATCTCATCAAGGATGGCCGTTAGTTGTGAGTGTCTTGAACTTTTGCATCAGTCGAAATGTATAGTCCACTATGGTGTTTCAGTTCGCTTTCAACTTTAAGTTGATTCATTCCTTTTATAGTCAACCCAGGGACTTGGCCCAGTTCCCCCCGTCATTAACCATCAAGTTGTACATCCTAGTGTAATAGTACCGACTCAGAAGGAACAGTTTTTGAGAACTAAATTCTCTCCTCAACAGGATGTTTTACCAGAAGTGGCAGTTCAAACATTGGATGAGCTCAACTTTCCTGCCCCTGCACGTTCTGTTGTTTTCAATCGTATGTTCATTCAAGCTGGATCGAGTGGCAAAGATTCAGGAGTAAGTTGAATACTTAACTAATCATGTTGCTCCTATTGATTGTAGCATGCTGCAATTATTTTAGCCAGTGAAATAGACCATGGGTTGCTATTCAGGATTTTATGTTCTGTGAAATCTCTTTGTAAAACTTTGTACATCAAGTTATCAATTGTCAAAATAAGAGCAGTAAATTAAAACTCTAAAAAGAAAGAGCCTATGTAGCAAAAAGAAAAAGAGGAAAAAACTTCAAAATATTTGCAAAGCAATAACCTGATTGAGGACAAACTGAAGACTATCCTACTATACTGATGTGACAGATCTTTATCCTGCCTCACTATTTCTTCTATTTGTCTTCTTCTGGTATTGAACAGATAGTTGGCGATAAAAATAAAAGAACCCTGGAGAATTTACCAGTTGACCGGCAAATATTAGCTCCTACAGGAGGAAAGCAAATTGCAGTGCAGGAGCAAGTGAACCAGCTGAGACTGCAGTCTTCAAATAAGGTTGGCCTAAGATCATAAAGAAAGTAACTGATTTTATTTGAACATCTTCAAAGTTCAGCAATATTTTAGCAGTACAAGAGTTGATGGAGACATGCATCTTCCCCTATTTGACCACTGATTTATTTACATGTATTTTGAATCAGAGGGGCAGAAAGAGGAAAGCTTCACTGAGTTCTCTGGCAGCTGTAAGATAATTTTTGTGCATTTACTTCTTAAAGCCCTTCATGTGCTGGTGTTTTCATTTCACTCTACCGTTGTCATCTGCATCTTATTGGGGATTGGACTTCCCCTTCTTTATTTTTTCTTGTCTCTGTCAACCTTTATAGTCATTTTGTATTAATGAGTATAATTTAATATATTTCTGTGCTATAGGTTGGGAAAGAGAAAGCTATTACCGATGGTATTACGAATGGCAATATTAACAGCTACTTCTCCCAGGGAGATGCTGCTCTGGTTGGTGCAAATAATTCGATCTCTGCATTGAGGAAAAGTATTGCTGCTTGCCTTGAATCTGACCGGAAAGGTAGGTGACAACAAGCTTAATGGGTAAAAAAAAAAAATCATTATTAGAAAGGTAGTAATTTAGATAATTGACAACCATTAGTCTGCATTGAGGAGAAGTTTTGCTGCTCTCGCTCAAATGGAAAGGCAGATTACAACAAGCTAACAGTTAACAGTGATGTAAAAGAGGGAAAATGTCTATCTTGCAATACATTATCCTGTCAGGGGTTCTTACTTTTTTCAAGCTTCAGTAAATAAGTAGTATGTAGCAATACATAATTCCATCAGGAATTAAGGGTAGTGTTATCTCCATATTATTCCGTGCTTTATTCTTCCAGATGCCACTAGTGTTTTAGGGACTACTGGAAGATTCATTGCACATATCTAAAGGTATATAGTTGATGTATGATAATTGTACTTTATCATGAACCTCTTTGCTCAAAAGCAAGTAGTGATCTGGCAGCTTCTCATGGTGGCTAATAGATGGTGTCATCTGTAGGTTTCTTGTGAAATTTGCATCTAGGATTTGAGATCAAGCTCTGTAGCTGCTACTTATCGGCATAAAGGATAATTGAGTTCTTTTTACTTTGCAGGCATCTCTGTTAAAGAGATTGGAAGTCTTCACGCAACACACAACGAGCTCCTATGTTGCCACTTCCATTCACAAGGGAAGTTGTTGGCTGCTGCTGGACACGAGGTTTGTCATATTAATCTTCTACAGGATTCTTGTTGGCCAAATGGGAGAGCGCTTACCTCAATGTCTCCCGTTAACGAACTCGTACTGTGATCTATGTTTAGGTTGTGATTTGGGACTTGGAAAATAATGATGTTAACACTGGAAAAGGTCATGCTCGTCTCGTTACAGATATTCGTTTTACACCAGATTCAACGGTGTTTGCAACATCTTCTTTTGACAGAACTGTGATGATATGGGATGCAGCCAAGGTACTACCTCTATTTTCCATAATAAATTTCATTTGAGTCAATATTTGAGGAACTACGATGTTGCTAAAACATCTTATGCTGTTTTTATACCTACTGGTCAAACTTGGATAATCTTTTTATTTTTTTTATGGTTATCAGGACGTTTCTGATAATGATAACTGTTTAATCTCTTAAATTTCTTCACTTTTCTTCTGTCTTTTACAACCATGATACATTACCTATTTCACCATCTTGTCTTAATCCAGCCAAGCAGCCCTTTCCAAAAACTTGTGGGGCATGCTGAGCATGTGATGTCAATAGATTATCATCCCACAAAGGTGGGTCTTCTCAGTTCTTGTGATAGCAACGACGAGATTAGACTGTGGGATGTCAATGAGGGTGATTGCAAACTCATTTTTAAGGTTGGTGTCTCCACTTCTTTTTGTGATGTTGATGAAGAGAGTGTCTCTACTTGACATAGGAAAGCCTCCTTAATTTGATATTTACCTGCTTTTCTGTTTCCATTTCAAATTTTACTTATCTACCTACTCTAAGTCATTGTTGAATCTGTTTTGCTCATGAATTCCTGCATTTAGCATGTGGGAAAAGCCAAACCCAACTAGCTTGGGATTGAGTTGTAGTAATATTTGTTGTTTCAAGGAATTTCAAGGTTTTCAAGATCAGTAGGTAGTCACCATGTGAATACACATTCAAATAGGCCATTTAGGATATAAATGGGTTGAGTTTCATAGTATTATTTGAGGGATATAGGTATCACATTTAACAAAGGGAAAGTACAGAGCTAAAGTGACTTTCTAAAGATTTAGATTTACTCAATTCACAAAAGATAGTATTGATTTGCTCTTGGTACAAACGCAGGGAGGTAGTAGACAGGTTAGATTCCAACCTCGATTTGGGAACCTTTTGGCATGTTCTACAGGAAATATTATAAATATATTTGATGTGGAGACTAACAGCGTCCAACTACAGTTACAAGTAAGATGTTTTATTCCAAATCAAGCTTGTCTTAAATTTCTTATCTGCAGCATTACTGTATCCTATCAATGCGGTCTCCTTTTCTCTGATATACAGGGACATGTCGGAGATGTCCGCTCTATCTGTTGGGATATGAGCGGGAATATCCTGGCATCTGTGAGCGAGGATAGTGCACGGATATGGTGTGTTAGCGGAAGAAAGTGTTTACAGGAACTGCGCTCTAGTGGCAATAAGTTCCAGTCATGCACTTTCCACCCTGACCGCGCTCAAATATTGGCGATTGGTTCTCATGAGGTATGGTTAACAGAAGTTCTGCTGAAGCTTTGAGCTCATAGATAAGTTCTTTGTAGACTTGGCTTGATTTTGTCTCTATATAGTTGCACAACAACAAATGTAACCTAGGATTATTCACATGAATCACATGTAACCATCTCAAAACGTGTTTCAGATAACTTTTTAGATGATCCTAGATTCTTTTGATATTTCATGAAGGAAAGTAACATGTCGAGTGTTGTTGCAGTTACTGGAGCTGTGGAATCCAATGTACCAGAGCCACAGAACTTGGCCACACCAAGCACATGGTGGTATAATTTCTTCATTTGCAGATTCACCTCCGACAGGAACCATAGCCTCAGTGAGTCACGACCAGTATATCAAGATATGGCAGTGATACTTGTTTCTTCGTGGATCAACATACAACAATCAAACTTGTTTCTTTCTCTTCTTATTGGAGGATTTTTATATGATACCTTGGCCAATTACATAATCATAAAGAGATGCTTCCTTATTTATAGGAATAAATTTATTTGTCATTAATTGTTATACAGTGGCAATACTTCCAAAGATCTTTTTATGCTATATTAGAAAGGTATTTTAAATGCACAGCTATTCACTTTGGATGCCTCGATTTAAACTTATCCTATCCATAAAATGCTGGAAATTACATCAATCATAATAAAACTTGAGTTGCATACACTCTTTTGCATGTTATATAAGTTGAATAACACACCAAAGAGCCAAGAACTCAACATAAAGCAAAAATGATTTACAGTTATTATTGTGTCGGAGTGATGTTTCATTTCAACTTTCTTGGCTTTCGTATAATTAGTGTGGACATTTCTCTTTTTGTTGAAGTTCTCTTGTTATATATGGAGAGAGCTAAGATTTTGTATGTTAAAATTGAAGTTTTTAAGAAAGAAAATAGTTCAGAAATCCTGTAGGAACTCTGTCAACGCTCACAATTCCTTGTCGAAAAAGGCTTCAAGTTTAGTGTTGCATTCACCCATTTCATTAATTAGAACATGAGTTTCACTTAGTTAAGTTCAAACTAGATGGTCGGAAGCCTTTCAGACAACAAGTATGGATTTAGATTTCGTACCTTTGCTGTTAGTCCATAAGAATCAGACGTTAAAAATTTAACTGCTCCCGATGTTTAGACCAGTTCAATGAATACATGACACATATTTTTATTTATCGTCGTCTTACCTCAATTGATGACTTAGCTACAATATAGCCACACCCAAAAAAGTAGTTGACAGATATATAATATATGTAAAATTAGCGTATGATTCATGTATACTGGCTTAGTAATAAATATTTTTGGTCGAGCAAGTGTGTAACTTTTTCACAATAAATTATTATAATATAACGTAAACACAAAATGTGAGTAAGTTTCTACCGGGATGAGACGCCCATATTTCAGGAGACACTATACAAGTCCATTGCAGCAACAAAATTCAAGTAGGATGTCCTAGAAAGCTAATGGACTAGTGACCCCAAAATCAGGAAGAAGTGCAGCACTTGCCCCTTTTAAGCCTGCAATTTACAATTGAAGGAATTACATCCTATGTCAGTCGGCTCAATCTCATAACTAAAAAGAGGCCATGTTTTAAAATTTTACCCGACATAGCCCATTTTGCATATAATGTGTAAAAAGTTTTGCCGGAAAAGATTCCACTTAAAATTGAATCAATTTTGTGTTTTAGTAAATGATTTGCTCTGGTGTTGTATTTAGACAAAGTTAGTCAGATTTTCAAGTTAGAATTCCACCATTGAAGGGCATTTGAAGCTTCGCTTTCGAAAATAGGATTTTTTTGAGTTTGTTAGTTGTTTGGATTGGGTATTGTTCCAATTATATAAAAATATCAAGAGGAGTTTAAAATTTAAATTTGAAGTGATTTGGAGTAGATTTGAGCAAGATTTGAGTTAAATTTCAGAAAAGACGTAAGGAAGAAGACGAAGTCAGTTTATTGTATAATTATATATAATCTTTTATAATAGTGTATAATAGTGTAGAAACACACCTTGTATACTATTATACACTATTACACACTTTTATACACATTTATACAAGCGTATGTAGACGAACTTTTTTCACGATTTTCAGTTGCAATTCTTGTTCAAAACTAGTCCAAATCTCCATGAAATGAAATTTTATATACAACTTCCTTATACTATTTCTAACAAGTATAAATAACACATACTCCAAATTTCTCACAAAATCAAATTCGGAATTTAAACCCACATATTTAAGCTTGTTAAAAATCTAATTTTCACCACCCAAATAGATTTTGTTTGTTGAACTAATATTTTGAGTCACAGTTACTGATTTGAATATTAATTTAAATGCTTGAGGAATCCTTTTTAAAAATTAAATAGTAATTTTGAGAACCTACTGGAGTTGGATGTTGAGTTTTAGCCTATTATTTTTGGGCTAGTTGATTGTAAATTGAAATATGGGCTATAAAATTGAAAAGCAGGGAGCCCAGTTGTTCTAATGTGAAATTTTTTCTTTAAAATATATCCACAATTTACAATCTATTTAAAGATTCATCAATTCACCCAAATGTCATGACCCGAAATCCAACCTTCGGGCCGTGATGACGTCTAACGTTGAACCCGCTAGACAAGCCAACGTGTACAGTTAAACTAACATGATAACACCGAATTAACAGAATTAACTATAACACTTTATAATATTTAAAAGCAATAGTAGATAAAATCCCAAGCTAAGTAAAGATAACATAATACAATGTCGCAATAATTCCCCAAAACCTGGAGTCACAAACTCACGAACTGTCTATAGGAGTGCTAAATACAAAGTCTGAAAGGAAATACATGACTGTCTCTGAAAACTAGAGGAAAGACAAGACAGAAATAAAGAACTAGGGATAGGAGACACGCCAAGGCCCACGAACGCTAGCGGGTATACCTTGAAGCCTCTGGGGTGGACAGAAGGAGACTCCCTCAACGCTATCCACTAGGTCCGGGTGCGGGATCTGCACAACAATAAGATGTGCAGTGTAGCATCAGTACAACTGACCCCATGTACTGAGTAAGCGCCAAGCCTAACCTCGGCCGAAGTAGTGATGAGGCTAGACTTGACAACAAACATTAACCTATCCTATTCTACAACATATATCGTGGGAAAACAAAGCAAGAGATAAAAAGATACGTAGGGGGATACGGGAGCAGATAATGGGGTAACAAGTGAGATAGAGCAGTTAATTAAGCACATAGGAGCAGACAAGAAGGCAATTTATTAGAAATATGCTAATGAAACAAATATAATGCCAGAAATGTAATTAATGGCACGACATCACCCTTCGTGCTTTTACTCTCTTCCTCACGATGCAATGTATCATGTATGGCAATGTAATCATGGCACGACATCAACCTTCGTGCTTTTAAATATAAATCATGGCACGGCATCAACCTTCGTGCTTTTAAATATAAATCATGGCACGGCATCACCCTTCGTGCTTTTAAATATAAATCATGGCACGACATCACCCTTCGTGCTTTTACTCTCTTCCTCACTATGCAATATATGATGTAATCAATATAAATCATGGCACGACATCACCCTTCGTGCTTTTACTCTCTTCCTCACTATGCAACATATTATGTAATCAATGTAAATTATGGCACGACATCACCCTTCGTGATTTTACTCTCTTCCTCACTATGCAATATATGATGTAATCAATGTAAATCATGGCACAACATCACCCTTCGTGCTTTACACTCTTCCTCACCATTGAAATGACAATTATCAAAATGGCAAGGAATGCAGCATAGTGGGATCACAAATCATGATCACCCAGAAAGGGGAAAATATCAGTCATTATCATAACAAATTGCCCGGCAAGGGTGTCAGCTATAACCAACCTTAGGTATATCCTTTACAGTTGGGTCCTCAATAGAACCATTACATCACAAGTTCATCAACGAGGATTTTCAACAACAATCAACTTCCAAGTAGAGACAAATTCATAATACAATGGATATGGAAGTAAGAACAGGAATTTCATCAAAAATGTGTCTCACGAGCATGCTTGACACACAATGCATAGGTACTCGTCACCTCACCTATGAATTGAACATGATAAACACTTAGCACATAGTATACGATACCTATTCCCTCACCCAAGTTAGGCAAGACACTTACCTCGGGTCCAAAAATAGCAATCAAGCCTCTAACACCACCTTTCCTTTTGAGTTCAACTCCGGAACAACAATATCTAGACATAATTAACTTATTATCATCAATAATGACTCATTAATACAATCCCATAGCCTACATATACAATTCCTAACATTCTTCCAAAAATATCAAAATTCGACCCCGGGCCCGCTTGGTCCAAACTCGAGGTTCGGACCAAAACCCGATCACCCATTCCCCCACGAACCCAAATACGCAATTTGTTTTGAAATCCGACCCCAAAGTGATGTTGAATTACCCAAAATCCCATAAACCCTAACTCTACCCAAAACCCCTAATTTCTACTTTGATTTTAGGATTTTAGGCCTAGATTCTAGTGATTGTTGAAGAAAAATGGGAGAAAATAGAGTTGGAATCACTTACCTATGGAGCTATGGTGATGGAAGTCTTCTAAAATCTCCTAAGGGAAGTGGGGAAGAAGAAGAGTGGTGAAATATGGAAGAAATCCCGTAATGTTTCTGTTTTGGGGCTTTTAAAATGACTGGGCTATTTTGTTGTCTGCGATCGCGGAAGAAGGGCTGCGATCGCAGAGCTTAAGGACCTACTACTATGCGACCGCAGGAGGAAGGTTGCGATCGCAGAAGACCAGTCCACAGACCTCTGCGATCGTTGAGTAAAAGGTGTGACCGCAAAGAAGATCACTCAGCCCCCACCCAGGTCCACTGGTACACTATGCGATCGCGGAGAATAGAATGCGATCGCATAGTGCAACCAAACTACCCCCCTTTATTAAGCCTATGAAATCGCAAAAGGACCTATGCGATCACATAGAGCAATGTACCTGACACCAACAACCAGCTTAAAACACCAGTTTTTTCTAACCTTTAGCACTCCGTTACCTACCCGAAACTCACCCGAGTCCTTGGGGTTCAAAACCAAAAACACACACGACTCCCAAATCATCCCACAGACTTATTCATGCATTGAAATAACCAAAATATCATCAAAATCAATGAATTAAACCTCAAAACTCATAGAATTTTCTTAAAACTTCATAAGGCTTAAATATTCCAATTTTGATCTGAAACACGTCATTTCAAGTCCGTTTTACACCAAACTTTACAGATAACTCACATAACATACATTAACCCTGTTCCGGGCTCCGGAACCATAATACGGGCCCGGTAACACGGTTTTCATATTAATATTCATTTTCAAAAACCTTAATTATTTTCAGAAAATAACTTTCTTTAAAAATTCATTTCTCGGGCTTGGGACCTCGGAAGTCGATTCCGGGCATACGCCCAAGTCCCATATTTTTCCTACGGACCCTCCGGGACCGTCAAATCTCGGGTCGGGTTCCGTTTACCAAAAATGTTGACCAAAGTCAACTTTAATCAATTAATTATTATAAAATCAACTTTTCATCTAGTTTTCACATCAACGCTTTCCGAGTCAACGCCCTGGTTGCGCACGTATATCGAGGTGAGATTAACGGAGGCTTTCGGGGCCTCGGAACACAAATTTGGATAAATTAACATAGGATGACCTTTTGGGTCATCACACCAAACTTCTCAACTAAGTATCCTAAATTTGAAAATTCAGGACTTAGTGTCTTGAATTTTTGAGTTGCTAATTTGAAATTCAGAACTAAGGTGTGGTTGGTATGAAGGAAAACATTAATCGGAAAATGTTTTCGAATTTTTTCATGTTTGGCTGGCTTAAGTGTTTTGAAAAACATTTTTCTCATGACCTCATCTTCCTCCAGTTGGAGGAAAATATTTTCTCTATCAAAAGAAGGGAAAACAATAACAACAATAACCCAGTAAAATTCCACCAACAGGGTCTGGGGAGGGTAGAGTGTACGCAGACTTTAAGGTTAGTGGGGATGGGAAATAACAAAAGAAGGGAAAATATTTTTCAAAATTCTTTTTCAACTTTCTCCACCCTATTTCCCATCCCCACCAACTCACTCCCACCCAACTCATCCATCCCACCCCCAAACCACCCTACCCCACCCACCACAACCACCCGTACCCCTACCCACTCACCCACTCCAACCTCGCCCAAGAACCACCATAAATAAAAATATTATTAAGAGTACTTTCTTTTCATGTTGTCAATA
The DNA here is from genome assembly GCA_005239525.1 of Nicotiana knightiana. Classification (NCBI taxonomy): domain Eukaryota; kingdom Viridiplantae; phylum Streptophyta; class Magnoliopsida; order Solanales; family Solanaceae; genus Nicotiana; species Nicotiana knightiana. Next base: position 78,577 of record ML372381.1, read on the forward strand.
GAGTACTATTTTTCTTATTTCAACAAAATGAGTATATTCTTTTCATGATGTAGAAAAAGTATTTTCATTCATTTCAATAAAACGAGTACTTTTTTTCATTATGTGGAAAAAATATTTTCTTTTATTTCAGCAAATCGACTACTTTTTTTATGATGTGAAAAACATATTTTATACTCTAACCAAACACTAGAAAATATTTTTTGAAAAAAAAAATTCACTCACCATCCAAACAAGAGAAAATAAGTGAAAAAATCACTCATTTTCGTGAAAAATATTTTTCATGAAAACATTGTCCACGAAAAATATTTTCCTTTATACCAAATACACTGTAATTGTCCTGAATTTCTGAACTACTAATTCAAAATTTAGGAAATTTTTTTTGAACTTTAGGACACGATGTCCTGAAGTTTGAATTTTTGAGGTTTAAATTCTAGCACGTCGTGTCCTGATTTGAGCAAAATTAGCTAATCTTTAAATATATTGTAAACTGTGTATATATTTTAAATAGCATGCTTAAAAGTGGCTACCTGGTGTTATTTCCACCAAAAATTATCCAAACTTTTCGAGAGTCTAAATTAGTCACTGTCACCTCCATCTTTCATTTAATCCAAAACCAGAAACTTACTTGAAAGATGATCATAAAATTACAGGGGCAAGTGCACACATAGTCATTCTCAAGGATGCTATTTAGGAGTTAGCCAGTACTTATCTTGTCCTGAAATTTTAAACTAAAAAAATCTTATTTTCAGGACAACTCAGAACATTTTTGTCCTAAAAATTTGAACTGAAAAATTGAAAATCAGGACACACTAACTAATTTGAGGAATTTTCAGAAACCACTATTGTTTAGTGGCTATTAACTTCCTATTGTCACACCTCTTTTTTCCCGATAAGGGTGGGGATAATGGAGCTTTTCAAATTTAAGTGACATAATCGAATTTGAAATTATTTATTTAATTTTCAGAGTCGCCACACGGATTTTTTACGGTGTTCCGAGATCCTATTTATTTTAATATCCCAAATCGAGGAAATTTTGACTCTGTTTAAAAAGTCCACGAACCAGAAGACTGGGTAAGGAATTCTGTTAACCCGGGAGAAGGTGTTAGGCACTCCCGAATTCCGTGGTTCTAGCACGGTCTCTTAATGATTTATTCTTAGCCTAAATTGTTTAATTACTGATTTTAATACCTATGTGCATTTATATTTTTACCACTTCTTATTATTCAATTGTATTTAAAGAATTATCTTAAGACGAGTTACGTATGTGTATACCGGCTTGAATTGATGCGTCAAAAATCATGTCACGCGGATGTGTACACAATTTACAACACTTAATTACTAAGAAAAACTCCAAAGTCGCGCGAACGCGTACCTTGGTTTTATTTTGAAAAAATCGGCACTTAAATCATGTCACGCGTACGTGTACACAATTTATCACGCTTAATTATTTAAGAAAAGGTCCAAATCCGCGTGAACACATACCTTGGTTTTATTTTAAAAAATCATAATTATACCACGCGAACGTGTCCAAAATCACGATGATAAGTTAAATTGCGCTTAAAGCAAGCTACAATGTTCGTGATTTAATTATTTCTTCCTAAACTTTGGAATTATTGTGAAGGCCATGAATTATGAAAATTATTATTATGAACAAGTGTACCACTTTACTATTGTTACAATAGAGAATTAAAACAGTAGCAACAAACTCTCTTGTAAATTAAATTATTTGCTTCAACTAAGAATCACGAACGACAGTCCAATCGAAATCAAATTTTGATTAAATAGAAATCAAATTTTTATAAACCATGATTTAACTAAAAAAATTCAAATCCCTTAACCCATAAAACTTAAACAAAATTTGATGGCTCTTATTATATTTCAATCACATATTGATTATCAAAATGAGAAAGGGAGATGAGATAGACTTTAACAGTGAAGTTCCCTTTTAAGTGAAGAAGCTTGAATCTTGTACAAAAGTGAAGAAACGAGGATTCGACCAAAGAACAACAACTAGACCCAACAGAAAATCAATCGGACCGGCAAACTCGAACCACGAATGACAGTCCAATCGGATGAAATCGAATTGACCTCAAGCTTGATCAAATTCCATGATTTTGGAATGGTAGCCCAGCAGAAGAAACATGGATAGATATTTTTCCGCTTTTTATTTTTTTATTTTTGAAATTCTGAAATTTTAACCAAACTTAGAAAAGGTTGAAACCTATGAAAAAACTCTTCTTTTGAACCATAAGAAAAAGAATTTAACAACAACCCTTTGTGTTTATCCCTGAATTGAACACAACCCACTTGAGAATCTCATTTCTAGAAAGTGCCGAACAAGAAATCAAAGAGAGAGTGATGATGGAGAGTCCTCCATTTTGGGGAAGTGGGGATGTGTGTTTTTTTTTGTTTGGGAATTGGGGGTTTGATTTTGTTTTTAGAGAAGAAGCTTGTTGTCAAGGTGTAGAAGAGTATTAAAATTAGATCCTCCTTATATATAGGGAGTTAGTGTTAGGTCTTAAGGCTGAAGATAGATGGGTTTTAACTTTAAGCCTTAAAATTGGGCTAAAATATGGGAGAATGACACAGTCACTTACAAAAATAAAATTATTTATCCTTGTCTATCCATTTGTTTTCCTACCCATCAAACTAATTACATTTCCTACCCATAGTAATTTTTGTGAAAAATTTCTCTTTTTTCTCTAATTCTTTTTTATTTCTATGCTTCTTTTCTTTTTTTCCTTTTTTTCTCCTTTTCTTTTCTCGTTTTCTTCTTATTTTTTTCTTTTTTCCTTTTATTTCATTTAACTCTTTTTTTATACTCTTTTTCTCTTCATAATCTAATTTCATTTATTGTTTTCACTATTTTTTATTAATATTTTTTACACAATAAGAAAAAATAACTAATATAGTAAATATTTGTTCACCTTTTTTAATATAACTAGTATAATATACCTTCTTTTTTCTTTCTCATTTTTAAATTCAATTATTAAACTGAAATAATATCAGTTGTCACTTGATCTAATTCACTGAATATCACACTGACTACTGCTAAGCATCATAAATTACATAATCAGATTCTAAGAATCAACACGTGATTTCCATGCAAAATTTGATCTTCTTCCCTACAAATATTAGTACACACTCTCCCATTAGCAGTAATACAACCAGTTATAGAGCAAGAAAATATAATCTACAACAACCAAATCTCCATAGATACTAGTTACAATATAAATGATAATAAAATATTAAAAAATACAATAAAAGTATAAGTAGCAAAAACGACTTCTAGTACCATGTGATACCAATATGGTATATATGTATACCAACAGAGCATATGATTGCTCTAGAATATTGCTACAACTATCTGCGACTATAGTACTGTACCAAAACATTAAAGGACACAATAAAAGTATGAGAAAAATATATGCTTGTATTGCAAGCTAAATATTCGCAAAACAACTTGCTCATTCCGTATACTAACATGGGTATATAGTTGTATGTGATCTTTCTAATAATTGACTATAACTATAAAAACTATTACATAATACACATAACTTATGTCCATAGCACACACACATTCCAACACTGCAAATCATGTTCATATAAATAATTTCATAATAGAATTCACTTAAAATGCAGCTGAAACAACCAAAACAATGTTCAAACTGCCATATGATACCAATATGGCATATAACTATACCAACATAGTATACAGTTTTACTGGTTAATTACTGGAAACTATATGACTATACTACTATTACATAACACACATGCATAAAGAGAAAAATAAAAAAATAGTGTACCACATATTAATATAATAAAGTATTTCAAGATATTGTACTATGTTACTATTATTAAAAATAAATAAAATATTATACTAATTAAATGAAGCTAATACAACCAAAAAATGATTCAACTAGCATATGATACCAATCTAGTATATAGCTATACTAATAGGCTATATAGTTGGAATGAATTGTATACCAAATGGTATATTTGTATACTATGTGGGTATACAATACAAATTCGTCTTCTTCTCTGGTTCAACTATATTTCAACCCAAATTTCTAAAATCTACTACAAAATCTCCACCAAATTGAATAAACTTTAGCTACAACCTCCAATCAACTTTCCAAACAAACCCATGCAGGATCATATCAAAACAATTAAAAACTCAAACAAACCAAGTTATGAGTTTCAAGCTTCAAGGTCCTTTAATGGTGGATTTAAATTTTTGTACAATAAATCTCCAAAAACCAGCATCAAAGGTATAATCTACACATCAAAGAACAATAACTAACGAATTTCAATAGTAAAACACTATAAAAAAATCAAATATGGCATTTTGAACTCACTCATATGAAGTTTCAATTTTTTTTTCAGATTTGAAATTACATCCATTATTTTTATGTGATAATGACTAATAATCAGTTGAAAAGAAGATTATCACGGTGTAGTATTCTTGGCAACGTCGATGGAGGTTTATGATGGTATTTACATGATTGTGGATCTTTCAAATGGGAAGAAAAAAATATCAGATGGTCAAACAAAACTGAGGATGGGTAGGCTGGTAATTAGTTTTAGTTAGAAAGGTATTTATTATAATAAGTTTAACAATGAGTAAAAAACGGGTAAATACTTTGATTTTAATAGGTAGCTTGTGTAGTTTCCTCTAAAAAAATCTAAACTTTAGCTAAATCCTTTTTAATATAAGGTAAATATACTACATAATGTAAAAATCAATCTAATTAATTAAACTAAATTATATGCAAAATATGAAACTATTTTTGCTATTTTTCATATATCATACTAAATTAGGATTAGGTTAAAATCATCACAAAAATAATATTCCTATCAAAATACTAATATTTTTGAAAACAAAGTGGAACTATTTTTTTTGTTGTATTTTTTGGCTTTTATGAAAAGTAGATAAACTAAAAATAACTAGATAAAATATCAGTTAGCTAAATAAAAAAAAATATTTTTTGTAATTTTTTTTTGTGATAAAATAAAGCAAAAAGGTCAAAACTAGTTAAAATAACGATATTAGACCTATACTAAATATTTAAACGCTATACCGTGTAAAATCTCGGGGAGGGTCAAAAATTACATGTCTACAGCTGCCCTTCTTTGACTAAAAACGCGAAGAGTTTTCAGGCAAAGAGCGACGAGACAGGTTTTTTGACCCGACTCTTATTTAGAGAGACCTAAAACTAAAAGAAAGGAGAATGTGACCGAGTCCTTGTTTTGGACAACCTACATATCCCGGGTTATAAGGGAATCAGGTCGAGTGTAGTTCAAGAAGTTTTGGAGTGATAGAGTGGGTGGAGAGGATGAGGGACTCGAGTGAGGTTCCGTTCCGTCGAGGTTCCGGTCTGCGGTCCTGTTATTACTTAAAAAAAAGAAAAGAAAAAGACTAACTAAGCCTATAAGCTACGAGTTACAAGATTCCTATCTATGAATCTTCTGAAGGTTGGTCTTGAGTCTTGGTTGGTTCTTCATGCGGACTCTGATCTGAATCTTGATGCTTGTTGGCTGCAGGTGCTAGTTCATTCTTCTACAGCTTTTTCGGATCAAGACGGGACATGCATAGCTTGTGACTTCATTCTTGTCTTGAGCAGTCCACATCTTTTCCGCTTCTGTACTTTGCGCGTGGATTTCTCTTTTTCTTCTTTTCTTTTATTTTGGATCGAAACTTCTTCTTTTGGTCGTTTCGAATCCATTGTCCTAAATTCCAATCTGCGCAAAATCAAGAACAAACGAACGGAATTTTCTGCCCCAGTTTTCACTAGGAAAATTTTGTGAGTTATTGCAGTAAAATCTATACTACTTTATTATCGAAAGCAATGAAAAGTCGGGAATGGTATACCCGGAGTGAATGTAGACTAAGGGGTGAATACCCTATGTCACGACCCGATTTACCCTCCGAAAGGCATCGTGATGGCACCTAGTTTCTACGACTAGGTAAGCCTAATTGCGGAACATGTATTAAATAGAAGCAATGAAATAAAGACGGAAATAAGTGAGTCTACAAATGAAACATCGCCACTTGGTGCATACAAAATACAATTTCCCAAAAACTCGGAATATCACTTTAGTCACAAGCTCTGTCTCAAAATATCTCTATACAACGTGAGGGAATTTACATGAAAAATCTATCTAAATATGGAGTGGAAGGTGACTCGAAGGACTCTACGGACGCGGCAGAATTACCTTTCGGTCTCCTAGAAGCTGCTGCTCGGACCCCTAACCACGAAACTGAGCGCTGGTACCTGGATCTGCACACGAAAAATATGTGCAGGAAAGGGCATGAGTACACCACAAATTGGTACCCAGTAAGTGCAAAGCCTAACCCCAGTCGAGTAGTGACGAGGTCAGGTTAAGGCTCTATTAGATTTTTTTTCTAGTAAAAACAATTTAAAATTTGAACATAGAGATATAATAAGCTAAGGAAAATCAGTAGAAATAATGACCTAAAAGAAAATAATAACAGGGAGCCCTCGGCTCAGCACAACATATATCACAGTAACAAGTATGCAATGCAGTACAGGGGGAAAGCTCCCGGAATCTCGTCCGTAGTCCCGATTTAAACATGTAATGCAGTACAGGGGGAGAGCTCCCGGAATCTCGTCCGTAGTCCCAATTCAAAATATGCCATGCAGTATAGGGGGAAAGCTCCCGGAATCTCGTCCGTAGTCCCAATTTAAATATGCCATGCAGTACAGAGGGAAAGCTCCCGGAATCTCGTCTGTAGTTACAATTAAATATGTGATGCAGTACAGGGGGAAAGCTTCCGGAATCTCGTCCGTAGTCCCAATTTAAATATGCAATGCAGTACAAATACCGGATATAATTTTTATTTAAAACAATTCAGAAAAATCACAGGCAAAAAATATGGATAAAACAACCTAAACATGGTACACATAGTAACAACTAGGGGAGGTTCAAGTAAAACAGGTAGACATGCTACTTCCTAATCTAAGCTACATAGTCAATACTTGAGACAATGAAATAGGAATGAAATGATTTAAGTCATGGAAGGAAAAATGGAGTTTTAGCAACAATGAACCGTGTACGTACTCGTCACCTCACATACACGGCGCCCAAACAACATAAAACAGTATTAAAATAGCCTAAGGGGATGTCCCCAACACAGAGTTAGGCAAGCCACTTACCTCGACCGCGCTACTCAACTAAAAACTACGCTCTTGCCACGAGTATCCGACTCCGAATGGCCCAAATCTATTCAATTCGATTGCATAATGTAAATATCACTTTAAGGAATCAAAATAGCTAATAAGTTCGAGGCTAATACGCGAAATTAGGAAAATTTCCCAAAATGTCCCCCGGGCCTACGTCTCGAAATCGAGTGGAAGTACAAATTTAGAACACCCATTAACTCACGAACTCACTCGAACAGGAATCATCGAAAACCGACATCAAAATCTTATTAAATTCTCGGATTTCTAATTTGGGAGACTTCTTCCCATTTTCATGATTTTCACCCAATTCATTGATTGCATGGAAGAATTTTCTATAGATAAATGATATACAAGTGAAATTAGGTTAGGAATTGTTACCTATGAATCTTTTCCTCAAAACTCACTCCAAATCGCCTATACTCGAGCTCCAAATCATTTTTAGAAGATATGAATTTCAAGCCCTCGAATTTGATATAAACTGCCCAGCGATCCTGCACCTGCGCCCCTTGGACCGCACCTGCGGAAAATCCATCGCAGGTGCGAAAACCCACTAAAAGGACTGGGGCTGCATCTGCGGCTCCGCACCTGCGGAACCCAACCGCACTTGGGAGAACTCGTTGACCTTGACCAAGCCCGCACCTGCGAGCCCCTCTTCCGCAACTACGTGTCCGCACCTGCGGTTCCCCGTCCGCAGGTGTGAGACACCAGAACCAGCAATGGTTCAGCTATTTTTCCAAGTTCCAAAAATCACCCGTTGAGCATCCGAAACATCCCTGAGGCTCCCGGGACCTCAACCAAACTTACCAACCAGTCCCAATACCTTATCCAAACTTAGTCGAGCCTCCAAAACACATCACATAACACCAAAATCACCAATTATACATGGATTCAAGCCTAAGAACTTTTGAAATTTCCAAAATCTACAACCGATGCCGAAACACATCAAAACTAGTCAGAATGACCTCAAATTTTACACATAGGTCACAAATGACACAACGGACCTAGAGCCACTCTCGAAATTCCATTCCGAATCCGATATCAAAATTCCACCCATCGGCCAAAATTCTAACTTTCGCCAATTCAAGCCTACGTCTACTACAGACCTCGAAAGCACATTCTGGACACGCTCCTAACTCCAAAATCACCCAACGGAGCTAACGGAGTCAACGGTTTCCCATTCCGGACCCGTCTTCCCACAGTTCCAACTACGATCTGATTTCTAAAGCTTAAACTCACATATAAAGACTATGTGTCCAAAAACTCTCCGAATTTCACCACTCAACATTCCGACAAGTCCCAAAAGCAGAAACAGACATGGGGAAAGAAGTTATTAGGGGATCGGGGTGCTAACTCTCAAAATGACCTACCAGGTCTTTACATTCTCCCCCTCTTAAGAAAATCGTTCGTCCTCGAACGAGTATAGAGACATACCTGAAACTGTGAAAAGATGAGGGTACTGACTGCGCATATATTGCTCAGTCTCCCAAGTCGCCTCCTCGATCGGCTGACCCCTCCACTGAACCTTTACTAACGCAATATCCTTTGACCTGAGCTTTCTGACCACTCTATCCAATATAGCTACTGGCTTCTCAACATATGATAAATCCTTGTCTAACTGGACTGAACTAAAATCCAAAAACATGAGTCGGTCACCATGATACTTCCGGAGCATGGAGACGTGGAATACCGGATGAACTCCTGTTAGGTTGGGAGACAGGGCTAGCTCATAAGCAACCTCCCCAACACGTCGCAACACCTCAAACGGGCCAATAAATCTCGGACTCAGCTTACCCTTCTTCCCGAACCTCATGACGCCCTTCATAGGCGACAGCCGAAGCAAAACCTGGTCACCAGCCATAAATGCCAAATCACGAACCTTCCGGTCTGCATAACTCTTCTGCTTGGACTGAGCTGTGCAAAATATCTCCTGAATCACCTTCACCTTGTCCAGGGCATCCTGGACCAAATCTGTACCCAACAATCGGGCCTCGCCCGGATCAAACCATCCCACTAAGGACCGACACCGTCTAGCATACAAAGCCTCATACGGCGCCATCTGAATGCTGTACTGGCAGCTGTTATTATAAGCAAACTCTGCAAGTGGCAAGTATCGGTCCCATGACCCTCCTAAATCCATCACACATGCACGGAGCATATACTCAAGAATCTGAATCGTGCGCTCGGACTGCCGGTCCGTATGAGGGTGAAAGGCTGTACTCAACTCTACCCTGGTGCCTAACTCCTACTGAACGGCTTTCCAGAACCGTGAAGTGGAACTATGTACCTCTGTCTGAAATGATGGATACTGGAATACCGTGGAGGCGAACAATCTCCCTGATATAAATTTCCGCCAACCTCTCGGAGGAGTATGTAGTCAACACCAGAATGAAATGGGCTGACTTGGTCAGCCGATCCACAATCACCCAAATAGCATCGAACTTCTTCAAAGTCTGAGGAAGTCCAACCACGAAGTTCACCACTCTGGAAGCTCAATCTGCTGAAGTAACCCTCTCGGTCTCTGATGCTCATACTTGACTTACTGACAGTTGAGACACTTGGCCACAAACTCCCCTATATCCTTCTTCATCCTTCTCCACCAATAGTGTTGTCTCAGATCCTGGTACATCTTCGCGGTACCCGGATGAATGGAATACCGCGAGCTATGGGCCTCCTCAAGAATCAACTCCCGAAGCCCATCCACATTGGGCATATAGATCCGACCCTACATCCTCATCACACCGTCATATCCTATAGTCACATCCCTGGTGTCACCTCGCCGAACCCTGTCCTGAAGAACCAGAAGGTGGGGATCATCATATTGGCGTTCTCGAATGCGGTCATAAAGAGAAGACCGAGCCACCACACAAGCTAAAACCCGACAAGGCTCTGAAAGATTCAACCTCACGAACTGACTGGCTAAGGAGTGAATATCTAAGGCTAAGGGCCTCTCAACTTCTGGAAGATATACCAAACTACCCAAACTCTCCGCTCGGTGACTCAAGGCGTCAGCCACCACATTGTCCTTCCCCGGGTGGTATAATATAGTGATGTCATAGTACTTTAGTAACTCCAACCATCTCCGCTGGCAAAAATTGAGGTCCTTCTGCTTGAATATGTGCTGCAAACTCTGGTGATCAGTGAAAATCTCACAGGGAACACCATATAAATAATGACGCCATTCTTTAGGGCGTGAACAATCGCTGCCAACTCGAGATCATGAACTGGATAGTTCTTCTCATGCACCTTCAACTGTCTGGACGCGTAGGAAATCACCCTACCGTCCTGCATCAACACCACTCCAAGGCCAATCCTTGAAGCATCACAATAGACGGTATATGACCCTGAACCCGAAGGCAATACCAACACTGGAGCTGAAGTCAGGGATGTCTTGAGCTTCTAAAAGCTCTCCTCACACTCCTCAGTCCACCTGAAAGGAGTCAAACTGGTCATTGGTGCTGCAATGGATGAAAATCCCTCCACAAAACGGCGATAGTACCCAGCCAAACCAAGGAAATTACGGATCTCCGTAGCTGATGATGGTCTAGGCCAACTCTGTACTGCCTCCACCTTCTTCGGATCTACCTTGATCCCATCCCAAGACAATATGTGGCCCAAGTATGCCACTGAATCAAGCTAGAACTCACATTTAGAGAATTTTGCATACAATCTCTTCTCCCTCAAAGTCTGAAGCACAGTCCTCAAGTGCTGCTCATGATCTTCACGTGATCGGGAATAAACCAGAATGTCGTCAATAAACACAATGATGAAAGAATAAAGATATGGCCGGAACACACTGTGCATCAAATGCATAAAAGTTGCGGGGGCCTTGGACATCCCAAATGACATAACAAGAAACGCATAGTGGCCATATATGGTCCTGAAGGCAGTCTTCGGGATATCCGACCCCCGAATCTTCAACTGATGATAGCCAGAACGCAAGTCAATCTTGGAGAATACCCTAGAACCCTGTAGTTGGTCGAGTAAATCATCAATGCGAGGAAAAGGATACCTGTTCTTCATAATGACCTTGTAACATACGCATATAACCATCATTTTTCTTCACAAATAGCACTGGAGCACCCCAAGGTGATACACTGGGTCTGATGAAACCCTTATCAAGCAACTCATGTAACTGATCCTTCAACTCCTTCAACTCAGGAGGAGCCATATGGTAAGGAGGGATAGAAATGAGTTGAGTGCCCGACAATCAATGCCAAAATCAATATCTCTGTCGGGCGGCATACCCGGAAGATCAGTTGGGAATACATTAGGAGAGTCCCTTCTCAACCATCCGCTGAGTCAATAACATACGCATATAACCATCATTTTTCTTCACAAATAGCACTGGAGCACCCCAAGGTGATACACTGGGTCTGATGAAACCCTTATCAAGCAACTCATGTAACTGATCCTTCAACTCCTTCAACTCATGAAAAGCCATATAGTAAGGAGGGATAGAAATGAGTTGAGTGCCTGGCAATAAATCAATGCCAAAATCAATATCTCTGTCGGGCGGCATACCCGGAAGATCAGCTGGGAATACATCAGGAGAGTCCCTCACTACTAGGACTGACTCAATTGGAGGGGTATCAACACTGATATCTCTCACATAGTCCAAGTACGTATCACACCCCTTCTCAACCATCCGCTGAGCCTTAAGAAATGAAATGGCCTTGCGGGGAGTATACTCTAAGGTACCCCTCCACTAAAATCTCGGCAAGCCTGGCATAGCCAGCGTCACGATCTTAGCGTGACAATCAATAATAGAATAATGGGGCGACAACCAGTCCAGGCCCAACATAACATTGAAATCTACCATGCTGATTAATAATAAATCAGCCCTGGTCTCAAAACCACTAAGAGAAATCAAACACGACCGATATACGCGATCCACAACTAGCGAGTCTCCCACAGGAGTAGATACATAAACAGGGGAACTCAAAGAATCCCGAGATATCCCCAAATGTGGAGCAAAATAAGAGGACACATATGAACACATAGAGCATGGATCAAATAACACTGATGTATCCCTATGGCAGACAAGTACAATACCTGTAATGACTGAGTCTGAAGCAACGACCTTGGAATGGGCTGGAAGAGCATAGTACCTGGCCTGGCCTCCCCCTCTAGGGAGACCTCTACCTCCCCGACCCACACCTCAAGCTGACTGAGGACATGGAGTGGCAGATGGGGCTGGAAGAATAGCCGGAGGACCCGAAGGAGCACGTGGAGGCTGATAAGACTGTGGAGGTGCACCCATACTGGCCCTAGGGCAATCTCTAATCACGTGACGAGTGTCGCCACACTCAAAGCAACCCCTCAGAGGACGATGCGGCTGAGACTGAATAGGAGCTGTCATGCTGGGCTGGCCGGAAATAGCACCTTGTCTGGAGCCACACTGGATACTGGCGGTGCATAATAGAACTCCTGAGGTCTAGGAGGAGCTAGAATACCGCTGGCTGCTGGAAGGGCTGAATGAACAGGGCAACCCACAAAGCCCCTACCGTGGCGTGCTGTTGGTGCACAAACTCCTGAAAAATGGCCAGTCTCTCGAGACCTCTTGGCCTCTCTCTCCTCTCTATCCTGGGCAAACATACCCTCTACTCTCCTGGAAATACTCACTGCCTGCTGGTAAGTGATATCCATCTCCAGATCTCTGTACATACTGGTCCAAATACTAGGATGGAGTCCCTCAATGAAACGGCGAACCCGCTCTCTGACTGTGGCAACCAAGGCTGGTGCATGCCGAGCTAACTCGCTGAAACGGACTGCATATTCCGACACAGTCATAGTACCCTGGCGCAACTGCTCGAACTCCGCACGCTAAGTATCCCTGAGGCTCTGAGGGACATAATCTCGTAGAAACATCTCTGAAAACTGAGTCCAAGTGAGTGAGGCCGCCTCGTCCGGACTACTCAGCTCATAGGCCGACCACCACTGATATGCCGCTCCCCTCAGCTAGAAAGCGGTGTAAGAAACCCCACTGGTCTCCACGATGCCCATAGTGCGGAGAATACGATGACACTCCTCAAGAAATCCCAAAGCATCATCTGAAGCTAGTCCGCTGAAAGTAGGTGGGTGGTACTTCTTGTACCTCTCAAGTCTGAGTTGCTCGGCCTCAGAAGCAGCTGCCCTAGCATCATGCTGAACTGGAGCCGCTTGGGTCATAGGATTATACTCCGGGGCCTGATCAACCTGGCCCCTCTGCTCAGGAGTGTGGGCTGTGGGAGTCTGTGCCCCTCCGCCAGCCTAAGATGCGAGCTATCGAAAGTAGTCCATCCTGAGCTAGAGTACTGAACATGCTCATGAACTGAGCTAAAGTCTCGTGCAAGGCTGGAGCAGCAATAGGGACCTCCTGTGCCGGCTCTCCAGCTGGGGCTTCCATAGGCTCCTCTATCGCTGCTCTCGCCGGTGCTCGGGCTGCACCGCGTGGTCGTCCTCTACCCCGGTCCCGGCCTCTGGCAGGGGGCTCGGGTGCCTGGTCATCCATCCTCCCAGTACGAGTCCTCACCATCTGTGGGAGAGAATAGAATAGAATTTTAGAATTTTTTTGATGTCAATAACTCGCACGAAAAGGAAATCAAAGAAATATGATTGTTCTTAATAGTTACATAGCCTCCTGAAGATAGATACGGACGTCTCCACACCGATCCGCGAGACTCTAATAAAACGACTTGTGATTTGTGACTCCTATGAACCTAGACGCTCTGATACAAACTTGTCACTACCTGATTTACCCTCCGAAAGACATCGTGACGACACCTAGTCTCTACGACTAGGTAAGCCTAATTGCGGAACAAGTATTAAATAGAAGCAATGAAATAAAGACGGAAATAAGTGAGTCTACAAATGAAACATCGCCACTTGGCGCGTACAAAATACAATTTCCCAAAAACCCGGAATATCACTTTAGTCACAAGCTCTATCTCAAAATAGCTCTATACAACGTGAGGGAATTACATGAAAAATCTATCTAAATCTGGAGTGGAAGGTGACTCGAAGGACTCTGCGGACGCGGTAGAATTACCTTTCGGCCTCCTAGAAGCTGTTGCTTGGACCCCTAGCCACGAAACTGAGCGCTGGTACCTAGATCTGCACACGAAAAACATGTGTAGGAAAGGGCATGAGTACACCACAAATTGGTACCCAGTAAGTGCCAAGCCTAACCCTAGTCGGGTAGTGACGAGGTCAGGTAGGCTCTACTAGATTTTTTATAATAAATGCAATTTATAATTTGAATAGAGAGATATAATAAGCTAAGGCGAATCAGTAGAAAAATTGAGCTAAAAGAAAATAATAACAGGGAGCCCTCGACTCAGCACAACATATATCACAGTAACAAGTATGCAATGCAGTACAGGGGGAAGTTCCTGGAATCTCGTCTGTACTCCCAATTTAAACATGCAATGCAGTATAGGGGGAGAGCTCCCCCGAATCTCGTCCGTAGTCCCAATTTAAATATGCAATACAGTTCAGGGGGAAAGCTCCCGGAATCTCGTCCGTAGTCCCAATTTAAATATGCCATGCAGTACAGGGGGAAAGCTCCCGTAATCTCGTCCGTAGTCCCAATTTAAATATGCCATGCAGTACAGGGGGAAAGCTCCCGTAATCTCGTCCGTAGTCCCAATTTAAATATGCCATGTAGTACAGGGGGAAAGCTCCCGAAATCTCGTCCGTAGTCTCAATTTAAATGTGCGATGCAGTACAGGGGGAAAGCTCCCGGAATCTCGTCCGTAATCCCAATTTAAATATGCAATGCAGTACAAATATCAGATACAATTTTTATTTAAAACAGTTCAAGAAAATCACAGGCAAAAAATGTGGATAAAACCACCTAAACATGGTACACATAGTAACAACTAGGGGAAGTTCAAGTAATACCGGTAGACATGCTACTTCCTAAAATAAACTACATAGTCAATACATGAGACTGAAATAGGAATGAAATGATTCAAGTCATGGAGGAAAAAAATGGAGTTTTAGCAAAAATGACCCGTGTACGTACTCGTCGCCTCACGTACACGACGCCCAAACAACATAAAACAATATTAAAATAGCCTAAGGGGAAGTCCCCAACATAGAGTTAGGAAAGCCACTTACCTCGAACATGCTACTCAACTCAAAACCACGCTCTTGCCACGAGTATCCAACTCCGAATGGCCCAAATCTATTCAATTCGATTGCATAATGTAAATATCATTTTAAGGAATCAAAATAGCTAATAAGTTCGAGGCTAATACACAAAATTAGGAAAATTGCCCAAAAAGTCCCCCAGGCCCACATCTCGCAATCGAGTGAAAGTTACAAATTTAGAACACCCATTCACTCACGAACTCACTCGAACAAGATTCATCAAAAACCGACGTCAAAATCTTATTAAATTCTTAGATTTCTAATTGGGGAGACTTCTTCCCATTTTCATGATTTTTCACCCAATTCATTGATTGCATGGAAGAATTTGCTATAGATAAATGATATACAAGTGAAATAAGGTTAGGAATTGTTACCTATGAATCTTTTCCTCAAAACCCACTCCAAATCGCCTACACCCGAGCTTCAAATCATTTTTAGAAGATATGAATTTCAAGCCCTCGAATTTGATATAAACTGCCCAGCGATCCTGCACCTGCGCCCCTTGGGCCACACCTGCGGAAAATCCATCGCAGGTGCAAAAACCCACTAAAAGGAATGGCGCCGCACCTGCGGTCGCTGGGCCACATCTGCGGAACCCCAACCGCACCTGGGAGAACTGGTTGACCTTGACCAAGCCCGCACCTGCGAGCCCCTCTTCCGCAACTGCATGTCCGCACCTGCGGTTCCCCATCCGCAGGTGCGAGACACCAGAACCAGCAATGGTTCAGCTATTTTTCCAAGTTCCAAAAATCACCCGTTGAGCATCTGAAACATCCCCGAGGCCCCCGGGACTTCAACCAAATTTACCAACCAGTCCCAATACCTTATCCAAACTTAGTCGAGCCTCCAAAACACATCACATAACACCAAAATCACCAATTATACATGGATTAAAACTAAGAACTTATAAAATTTCCAAAATATACAACCGATGCCGAAACACATCAAAACTAGTCCGAATGACCTCAAATTTTACACACAGGTCACAAATGACACAATGGACCTACAACCACTCTCAGAATTCTATTTTGAGCCCGATATCAAAATTCCACCCATCGGCCGAAATCGCCGAAATTCTAACTTTCGCCAATTCAAGCCTAAATCTACTAGAGACCTCGAAAGCATATTCTGGACATGCTCCTAACTCCAAAATCACCCAACGGAGCTAAATGAGTCGATAAAATCCCATTCCGGACCCGTCTTCCCACAATTCCAACTACGGTCCGATTCTAAAGCTTAAACTCGCATATAAGGACTATGTGTCCAAAAACTCACCGAATTTCACCACTCAACATTCCGACAAGTCCCAAAAGCATAAACAGACATGGGTAAAGTAGTTATTAGGGGATCGGGGGTGCTAACTCTCAAAATGACCTATCGGGTCGTTACAACCTATGCCTAAAAGTGACATCAACTAGGGATTAGAGACCCTATGTTGATAAGATCGGTAGGTTATGCCGTCGAAAGATCCCCAGGTTATGCCGACGTTAGGAGAGAAATCAACAGGTTATGCTGCTGACAGAAAAAGATCACCAGGTTATGCTGGTGCCGGGAAGAAATCAACAGGTTATGCTATTGTTAGGAAAGGATCACAGATTATGCCAGCGTCTGGGAAGGATCAACAGATTATGCTGTTGCCAAGAAAAAATCACCAGGTTATGCTGGTATCAAGAAAAAATCAACAGGTTGTGCTGTTTCCGAAAGAAGATCACCAGGTTATGCTGTTGCGAAGAAAAGATCACCAGGTTATGCCGGTGTTGGGAGAAAATCAACAAGTTATGCTGTTGTCAAGAAAAGATCACCAGGTTATGCTGGTGTCTGAAAAGGAAAAAAGATCACCAGGTTATGCCGGTGTTTGGAAAAGGTCAACAGGTTATGTTGTTGTCAGGAAAAGATTACCAGGTTATGCTGGTGTCTGGAAAGGTGAACAGGTTATGCTGTTGCGAAGAAAAGATCACCAGGTTATGCCGGTGTTTGGAAAAGGTCAACAGGTTATGTTGTTGTCAGGAAAAGATTACCAGGTTATGCTGGTGTCTGGAAAGGTGAACAGGTTATGCTGTTGCTAGGAAAAGAGACTACCGGGTTATGCCAATGTTTGGAAAAGGTGAACAAGTTATGCTGTTTTCAGGAAAAAAATTACCAGGTTATACTGGTGTCTGGAAAGGTCAACAGGTTATGCTGTTGCCAGGAAAAGAGACTATCGGGTTATGCCGGTGTCTGGGAAAAGGTCAACAGGTTATGCTGTTGTCAGGAAACAATTACCAGGTTATGTTGGTGTCTGGAAAGGTCAACAGGTTATGTTGTTGCCAGGAAAAAGAGACCATCGGGTTATGCCGATGTCTGGGAAGGATCAACAGGTTATGCTGTTGTCAGGAAAAGATTACCAGGTTATGCTGGTGTCTGGAAAGGACAACAAGTTATGTTGTTTCCAGGAAAGAGACCACCAGGTTATGACGGTGTTTGGAAAGGATCAACAGGTTATGCTGTTGTCATGAAAAGATTACTGTATTGGTAAAAAAGAGTCTCACATATTGGCTGATTCTAGACAACTCAGCCGGATATGTGGACCAAGGGAAACGCGACAGATGGACGTGATTCTATAAAGAGATGCGGAACAAAGAGGCACAGGTCAATAAACCATCAAGTCCATCAGCCACGGGAAACTCAAATGACAAAGACAGGGAAGAGACACGGTCAGAATGAATCTGGACAAAGCTACAGGCAGATTCAAGGACCCATAATTGATTACTCGTACGTTATGTAACCGTACCCCAATTACCTTTATCCTTTGTAACTCCCCATTAATGTCATAATTAGTCATTAATGGGCAATCATAGCAAGAGTTGTACGTTATATCAAGGAATCTCCTATATAAGGGACGGGAATACAACTTGTAAAAGGGGGATCTGATTTTCGAATACAATTTACTTTGCTTTTCTATATTTCTGCAATATTGTCTATTACTCGTTTATCTTTATTTCCTCGATTATCAGTAACCCGTGTTCATCCTAGAAATAACTTTGGTCAAAGGATCTAATTCTTTGGTTAAACAAATTGGTTCCGTTACCGGGAATCTGATAATCTGTGTGTGCTTTTAACGCGATATCCTCTGAGCTATGTTGAAATCCAATGACAACAGCCAACAAAGGAATAGAACCCTAGTTCCATCGCCTTCAGGAACCTCACGTGGTTCAAGGGAACAATCCCCAGAAAGATCCAATAACAACAATGATAATAATGATCAAACGATGGAACAAGATCGAGTAAAGCAAATGATTGTAGAGTATTTGAGCCAAGATTTGCAAGAATTTGCAAGGGGATTACCGATGGCGTTACCTGCACCACTGACACCACCCTCCAATAATACCATCACCATGGAAAATCCTCAATCTGGGTTGGCGAACTTAGGAAGGGGAGATACTTCTAATGAATCTCTCGAAGCAAGACCAGGTATGAATAATAACTCTGAACTACAAAATTTACTGCTAACTATGCAGAAACAGATGAAGGAGCAGAACGATCGCATCGAACGAATCCCTGGAGTACCGCCTATCATCAAAGGCATTGATGTTGATAGGTATTCTCAATAACCTTGGAAGCCAAGTGTGGTACCTTTGCCTATACCCAAGAAGTTTAAAATGCCTGACGTTCCCAAATATGATGGAAAAACTGACCCACGTGATCATGTGATTGCTTTCACTATTGGAGTAAAAGACAACGACTTAACAAAACAAGAGATTGAATCAGTCCTTGTCAAAAAATTTTGGGAAACACTTACCAAAGGAGCCCTAACCTGGTATTCTCTTCTCCCTGAAAATTCTATTGACTCTTTTGCTGAGTTTGCAGATTCATTTATAAAAGCACACTTGGTGCACAAAAAGTTGAGAAAAGAATGGAAGACATTCAAAATAAAACAAGGAGACACGGAACTACTCCGTGAGTTTGTAGACAGGTTTCAGCGAGAAACAATGCAATTACCCAGGGTGCCTAATAATGGGCAGCCATGGCATTTGCAAGCAACCTAAACGATAAAAGCTTAGAAGCCACGAGACGACTTAAGGAAAGTCCAAGAGAATTCCCCTCTACAACATGGAACGATGTATATAACATGTATAGTACTAAACTCATAATAGAAGAAGATATCATTGCTCGTTCAAGAGATGAAGAAATTACTACCCAAATAGGTACGAAAAGTATTATTGCTGAAACAGGTACGAAAGAAAATACTTACGAGAAGGTGAATCCAGTTGCCATGGAAGGTGCATTAGACCACACGGATGCAGATTCCGGACCGGACGTCATTCATGAACCAGAGGAAGACGAGCACATCAAAACAACTACGGAAGAGCTCGAAGCTGTTCCATTGTCTGAACAAAAGCCTGAACAGAAAGTGTATATAGGCACGAGGCCGGGCCCCAGTCGAAGAGGTAAGTTAATTGATTATT
This sequence comes from Nicotiana knightiana, assembly GCA_005239525.1. Taxonomy (NCBI): domain Eukaryota; kingdom Viridiplantae; phylum Streptophyta; class Magnoliopsida; order Solanales; family Solanaceae; genus Nicotiana; species Nicotiana knightiana. The sequence continues at coordinate 98,360 of ML372381.1, forward strand.
TAAAGGCTAACGCAGACTGCTTTGCGTGGTCCCACTCAGATATGATATGCATCCCACTAGAAGTGATGACTCATAAACTAAATGAAGATCCATCCTTCGTACCTGTTAAGCAGAAGAAAAGAAATCAAGGACCATTCAAGAACCAAGTGATTGACGAAGAGGCACAGAAACTCTTGAAGATTGGTTCGATACGAGAGGTAACGTACCCTAACTGGCTAGCTAACACCGTGGTAGTACCTAAAAAGAATGGAAAATGGAGAGTATGCGTAGATTATACTGACTTAAATAAAGCATGCACCAAAGATTCATTCCCATTACCACATATAGATCAAATGATTGATGCCACCGCAGGTCATTAATTGTTAAGCTTTCTAGATGCGTATTATGGTTATAACCAGATTAAGATGGATCCCTCAGACGAGGAAAAAACCTCCTTTATTANGCTTCCTTCATTACAAACAAGGGGACTTGCTGTTATAAAGTTATGCCTTTTGGCTTGAAAAATGCTGGAGCCACCTATCAAAGGTTAGTGACTAAAATGTTCCAAGAACATCTTGGAAAGATGATGGAAGTTTATATTGATGGTATGTTGGTAAAATCAACACAAGCGGAAGACCATTTCCAGCTTCTCTCTAATACTTTTGATATCTTACGCAGGTATAATATGAAGCTAAATCCATAAAATTGCGCTTTTGGAGTGCACTCAGGTAAATTTTTGGGTTTCCTTGTATCGAACAGAGGAATAGAGGTAAACCCCGATCAAATTAAAGCTATCGAAGAAATACCTAATATTTTAACAAATAAAAAAGAAGTTCAAAGACTAACAGGGAGAATAGCAGCTTTGGGAAGATTTATTTCTAAGTCTTCTGAAAAAAGTTGTAAATTCTTCTCAGTTCTCAAAAAGTAGAATCAGTTCGAATGGACTGAAGAATGTTAGCAAGCCCTCAAGAATCTGAATATTTATCTATCGAAACCACCGTTGCTTTCAAAGCCAAAAGAAGGGGAAAGATTGTACATCTACCTGGCTGTTTCAGAAATTACTGTAAGTGCAGTACTGGTAAGAGAAGAAAAAGGTAAGCAATCACCTATCTACTATGTAAGTAAAACTTTGCTAGATGCTGAAACTAGATATCCACATCTGGAAAAATTAGCCTTAGCTTTAATAATGGCATCTAGAAAATTACGACCATATTTTCAATGTCACCCAATCAGCGTTGTGACTTCATATCCTTTAAGAAATATTCTGCATAAACGAGAACTGTCATGAAGATTAGCCAAGTGGGCCATAGAATTAAGTGAGCATGAAATAATCTATCAGCCTAAGACTGCAATTAAGTCTCAAATACTAGCTGATTTTGTTGNGCCTATGGACCCTATTCACTGATGGCTCCTCAAATATTAAAGGGGTCGACTTAGGAATAGTCTTAATATCACCCACGGGTGAAAAGACATGGCAAGCTATCAAGTGTTATCCTATAACTAATAATGAAGCAGAGTACGAAGCTGTTATTGCAGGGCTTGAACTCGCACGGGAACTCTCAATCGAGCAAATCGTGATAAAAAACGACTCCCAACTGGTAGTAAATCATATGCAGGGGACTTACATCGCTCGAGAGACTCGAATGCAACAGTATCTTGAAAAAGCACGAGAGCTCGTGAGACAATTCAAAATATGGAAGGTAATGCAAATACCTAGAGAGGAAAATGCAGAAGCAGATGCATTAACTAACCTCGCAACAGTCACGGAAGTAACAAACAAAGACAATGCAATTGCGTCCAACTATTCCACTCAATGATCGACCAGGATTGGAATGAGGTAAATTTCAACAACTTAACCTATGACTGGAGAAACAAAATTCTTAATTTTTTGCAGAATGGCACCGTACCTGAAGACAGGAAAGCAACTCAAATACTTCGCCGCAAAGATGCACGGTACTGCCTTATTCACAACTCGCTTTATTGCAAGATGTTCGGAGGACCCCTAGCTAAATGCCTCGGTCCTAACCAAGCGGAATTTTTTATGAAATAAGTCCACGAAGGACACTGTGGAAATCACTTAGGGGCGAGATTCTTAGTGAAACCCTAATCAGAGCTGGATACTATTGGCCTAAGATGGAAGAAGAAGCCGAGAACTTCGTATCCAAATGTGACAGGTGCCAAAGGTTTGCCAATAACATGCATCGACCATCGGAATTATTGCATCCAATAGTATCCCCATGACCTTTCATGAAATGGGGTATGGACATAGTGGGACCTCTTCCCACAGCTAAAGGACAGGTATGGTTTTTGCTCATGCTAACCGACTATTTTACAAAATGGGTAGAGGAATAAGCATTCAAACAAGTGCGAGAAAAGGAAGTTAAAATCTTCTTATGGTGAAACATAATATGCCGCTTTGGGATACCAAAGGAGATCGTGTGCGATAATGGCCCACAATTCATAGGCTCACAAATCACAAAATTCTTCGAAAGCTGGCAAATCAAACGGATCACTTCAACGCCATACCACCCCGTGGCTAATGGTCAAGCTGAGTCAATGAATAAGGTCATCATCAAAAATCTAAAGAAGCGGCTGGATAAAGCCAAAGGAAACTGGCATGATGAGTTACCAGCGGTACTATGGGCATACAGAACAACTTCGAAAATAGCCGCGGGAGAAACCCCATTCGCACTTGTCTATGGCTCAGAAGCCTTAATACCTCTGGAAATTGGCGAACCAAGCATAAGGTTCGCAACAGCCATGGAGGAAGCAAACAACGACGAATTGAGGACTAATCTGGACCTGCTCGAATAATGGAGAGAAGCAACACTGATACGGATGGCAGCTCAAAAACAAATCATAGAGCGTTATTACAACCGTAAAGCTCATCTCAGGTACTTCAAGATTGGGGACTTCGTCCTCAAAAAAGTCTTTCAATCAACGAAAGAAGAAGGCACAGGAAAGCTAAATCCAAACTGGGAAGGACCCTACAAAATCCAAGGCATAGCTGGGACGGGCGCCTATGAGTTGGAAGCTATGGACGACAGAGTTCTACCAACAAGCTGGAACGCCATCCACCTAAAGAAGTATTACTTCTAAGGAAAAGAAGTACCCCCGGTTAGGTATCACACGTTCGATTTTATTTTGAACATTTAAAAATATTACTAAATTTTTTAGATGATAGGCATAAAGCTAACACATCACCAAATGATGATACTAGACCTGCAAAGACGCGAGGAAATAACACAATTCCCGGTCTAGGGTTACACTTTCTGATGGACGTTTAAAGGGTTAAGCAATCATCATCTAAAAAACTATATACCTTTGAGTCCGGAATAATTTTCCTTTTCAGGAAAAGGACCACAAGGAAGGAATAATCAAGTTCTCGAGATCTCATTCTTCAAAGATCAAACACTCTGGGGGCTATACAGTATGGAAGTCTAAGACGAAGCAAAGAAGACTATCAGAAAGTCAAAAGCTCGAGCCTGAAGACCCATCTACCCAACAAGACAAGTAATACGAGCAGAATCGAAAGAGATCAAAAGAGTCATCCAAAATACAAAGCCTAATGCAAAAATGCAAAAAACCTTCGAACATGTTCAGGATGAAAGGAAAAATATTAGTCACGAGGAAGAAATGTACATCTTTATACTTATACAAAATTGTTTTAACAAAAAAATCTAGGGGTAAAAGAACATCATCATTTGTACTTACTCAAAAAAACTGTTATCAAATAAATTAGTTACGAATGAAAGATCAAAATCCATGTATTTTTTTAGAAAACTGTTGTCAAATAAAATAGTTACGGATGAAAAAGCATTTTCCTCGTACTTATTATAAAATTGTTATCATTAAAAATAGTTGCGGGTAGAAACCCCAATCTTTGTAAAAACTGTTACTAGTGAAAAACAATTGTTCCCTTGTATTAATATCGAAAAACTGTTACCTATGAATAATGGTTACGAAATACAAGTGTATATCAAATCTGTTAAACAAAAATAGTTGCAACATGAGTTTTAGAGGATAATCAAACACATGTAAAATGTCGTGGAAGTTCAAACAAAAAAACTTTCCTTGAAAACATTCTTAAACATGTGTAAAATTCATATCACTCTATTGCATTATCATGAAGTTGATCATAAACGACCCTCTTTCATAAATGAAGCCTACTACAAAAAGGCTCACAAACACCGTACCTACTATGAAAAGGTACGAGTGATTACAGCATCCTCATGCAAAAATTCAGAGGTAAAAATAAAAACCTCAAAAATTAAACTTAAGAGTTAAGCAGAAACTCGAAGCAAAAAGTCTTAATTTGCATATATTCGAAAAAAGCGGCTAAGTAAGAACTAAGTACAAACTAGTACTTAGCCGCATATAGTTTATACATCGAAATGCCCCTAAGTTGTCAGTTGGGGACTTTTGAAAGATCCAAGTTTACCCCCGATGGAGCTGGGGGTAACCACCAATCAAATAAAAAAAAAAAGGGTGAATCAACACTTTAATCTTCTCGAGAAGGAGGATTGACTTCTTCATCAGCAGGAGGAACGGGAGCAACTAGGGATGATGAGGCACGAGCAACAGGAGTCTCACCATCAGGTGAAGAGAGGTTATGACCTTGTCGAGCCTTCTCCATGACTTCCTTAGTTTTTAGCTATTTCAGCACTAAGGTCGAAACCCTCTTGACTCATTTCTGTCAATGTGTCAAGGCGAGAATTCATATACGCCCAACTCACATCAACAGAAGCCACCTCTTCAAGATCTTCATAATCCCTTGCCCATACTTGAAGCTCAGCTTTCAATCCGTCCTTCTCCGCTTCAACAGCTTCATGGGCGGCCCTTAACGGTACAATTGACTCCTACAGAGTTTGAACTTTATCTAAAGCATTACGAAGATCCGCTTGAGTACAGGCGAGTGATTGCACGAGCTCGCTAGAGTATTCCTCCTTCTGCCCAACAAGTTTTTTAAGTCTCTAATCTCCTCTAAGGCGCGGGATAGCTGCTAAGCAAATGAGGACTCTAGAATACTCTTGTCTTTATCAGCCTGACTAGAAGAAGCCTTCTCTACTGCCAGTTATGCCGCCATGAGCCTCATCTGCCGCTTCAAGGTACTCCTTTCCTCTTCTAAGGCATCCATGTCAATCCTTAGGCTATCATATTGTGCTTTCCAATTATCCGCATCGGCCTGCAACTCTTTTGTCTCCTGATCCGTATTTGAGATCCTTTTCATGAGCTCATTACTATAAAGTTAATCTACAAGAAATAAACCAATTAGATATGATAAATTTCATATACGAAAATGAAAGAGGATAACCTGCATCATACCTTCAAAGAGGTATGCACAACTTCATTGGCCCATGTAAGAGCACTATGTCTGGCTAGCTTGGTTTTCTTAGTGGGACCTATCAAAGGCTTGAGCCACACTTCGGGCTCACCCGTTTTCTTGAAAAGATTCCCCTAAGCTAGAACCTCTATTATCACCTGCTGCATCTCTCTGCTGGAAGACCCTAATTCCCTAGCGGAAGGCATGGAAGCAGGCAAAGATGAAGCAACAACAGGCACGGAGGGTTGAGGAACTGGAGAAGCCACAGGCAAAGAAACATGCACGGAGGATTGAAGAGTTGAGGAATCCACAGGAAAATCAACAACAGAAGCCAAAGGAGAAGATGAGACAACTTCTCTTGAAGAAGCAGGAAAAACAGCAGCCAAAGGGACATCATCAGGAGCAAGGTCAAAACCTTCATGGAACAAGTAACCTACAGACTCATGAATGGGGGAATATGAAACATCTTCAGAGATAGAGGGCTCAACCACAGAAATGGAAGGCAAAGTCATGGGTGTAGACTCATCGTACGAAACCACCCGCCTTCTCCGTGGCCCGCGCACCAAAGCACCCTCCTCTTCTTTTTCTTTTTCTACGGAACGAGACTCACCAATCTTCCTCTTCGAGGAAGACGAACCAATAATAATCTCTTGGGCCTGGGCCAAATACATCTTCGGGATAGATGAAGTAGATACCCCACGAGCAGAGAACCCTATCAAAAGGGAAAATTTTAGGCTCGAGTAAGGAAAGAAGTAAGAAAAAAATCTTCACTTATCGTGGGTCTTTACATGCCAACCGTAGTTCCCAGTGAAGTACTTCCAAGATCTCTCTTCTAAAGGAGCAACGGACAATAATTTTTCTACCCAATCACGGATACCGGAGATATTCTCAACAGTACCCATGATTGCTGAGAGAAGAAGAAACAGATACGGTGTTAGTAAAACATCTCAAGTCAGAAAGAGGAAAAGTAAATAGATGTGAGCTAAATCATACTCACATGCACGATTCCACTTCTCAGGGAAGGGAATATTTTCTTCACCCACTAAACCAACAGTGGGTACAACAACATACTGGAGGTACGAACCCCTATCCTTATCATCTCCAGGGGTTACTAGCACTCTTTTGCTCCTAGCAGTCAGAGTAAAAACCCCTTGATGAAACAAGGCAGGAGAGTAGAGATGAATAAGATGGTTGAAAGTAAAAGGAACCGAGGCTAAAGAAGCTAAACTCCTAAGACATGCGACAACTCGCCACACAAGCGGACCAACTTGTCCTAAGCAGATATTGAAGAAACGGCAGAATTCAATTATGACTGGATCAATGGGAGGTCTAAACCCTAGAGTAAAAGGGTACGTATAAACAAAAGAGTATCCCATCTCGTAAGACGTTATTCTTTGATTACTATTCGGAATGTAGACAAGGAAATCGGGCCTCCAAAAAGCCTCCCTACGAACAAGGGAAATCTGACCCTCCGTAATAAGGGTTGGATACCTTTCGACACTCTCAAGCGAAGAAGATTGGTCTACGAGAACTTGATTATCTCTAGCAAAGACAAACTCAGCAGGAATAATTTCATCAACTCCAGGTTCACGAAGGCGTTCATCTCTACCTCTAGACAAAGACCGGGAAGCACTAGCCCTCAGAGAAACTAGAGACCTAGCGGAAAGAGGGAAAACTATCTGAGAAGAAGAAGAGCCTCTCGAATGAGTGGATCCTAGACTCCTAAGTCTACCACCCCTCCGACCCCTAGTCGGAGCAGAAGATGGCGTTAAACTCTCAATATCTATTACTTTCTGAGGTTAATTTGAAGAAGACATGTTTACAAAGGCAAGCAAAAGTTCTTTACAAAAGACAAAGTTAGAGAGTGTTTCGTGGAAGCAAAGAAAAGAAGAAAGGTATTTATACTTGAGGACAACTGTCAAACATGAAAAAAATATAATGATGAAAAGTCATAATTGAAAGTGTCACTTTGGGACTGACGCAGTCGCAGAAAGCCCTAAAAAGCACCGAGTAACTACAGAACCAATTTGAGAAGGACACGTGGTTTGAGCATTAAATAGAAGTGACAAACAACACCTATGATTCAGAGAAGGATAACATGTTTCGAGGTAAAGCGGCGGCAAAATACTCCCGCCATAAATGCGTATCCACTTACCAAATATTAATCGATAAATAAATGGTAAGTGGGGGGACTATCTGTATTGGTAAAAAAGAGTCTCACACATTGGCTGATTCTAGACAACTCAGTTGAATACGTGGACCAAGGAAAAGTCGACAGTTGGACGTGATTCTATAAAGAGATGAGGAACAAAGAGGCACAGATCAATAAGCCATTGAGTCCATCAGCCACGAGAAACTCAACCTGATTAAGACAGGGAAGGGACATGGTCAGAATAAATCTGGACAAAGCTACAGGCAGGTTCAAGGACCCACAATTGATTACTCGTACGTTATGTAACCGTACCCCAATTACCGTTATCCTTTGTAACGCCTCATTAATGTCATAATTAGTCATTAATGGGAAATCATAGCAAGAGTTGTACGTTATATCAAGGAATCTCCTATATAAGGGACGAGAATACAGCTTGTAAAAGGGGGATCTGATTTTTGAATACAATCTACTTTGCTTTTCTATATTTATGCAATATTGTATATTACCCGTTTATCTTTATTTCCTCGATTATCAGTAATCCGTGTTCATCGTAGAAATAGCTTTGGTCAAAGGATCTAATTCTTTGGTTAAACAAATTGGTTCCATTATCGGGAATCTGATAATCTTTGTGTGCTTTTCAAGCGATATCCTCTGAACTATGTCGAACTCCAACGACAACAAACAACAAAGGAATGGAACCCAGTTCCATCACCTTCAGGAACCCCACGTGGTTCAAAGGAACAATCATTAGAAAGATCTAATACAACAATGCTAATAATGATCAAACGGTGGAACATGATCGAGTAAAGCAAATGATTGCAGAGTATGTGAGCCAAGCTTTTCAAGAATTTGCGAGGGGATTACCGGCGGCGTTACCTGCACCACCGACACCACCCCCAACAATACCATCACCATGGAAAATCCTCAATCTGGGTTGGCGAACGCAGGAAGGGGAGATACTTCTAATGAATCTCTCGAAGCAAGACCAGGTATGAATAATAACTCTGAACTACAAAATTTACTGCGAACCATGCAGAAACAGATGAAGGAGCAGAACGATCACATCGAACGAATTCCTGGAGTAGCGCCTATCATCAAAGGTATTGATGTTGATAGGTATTCTCAATAACCTTGGAAGCCAAGTGCGGTACCCTTTCCTATACCCAAGAAGTTTAAAATGCCTGACGTTCCCAAATATGATGGAGCAACTGACCCACGTGATCATGTGACTGCTTTCACTACTGTAGTAAAAGTCAACGACTTAACAAAATAAAAGATTGAATCAGTCCTTGTCAAAAAATTTGGGGAAACACTTACCAAAGGAGCCCTAACCTGGTATTCTCTTCTCCCTGAAAATTCTATTGACTCTTTTGCTGAGCTTGCAGATTCATTTTTAAAAGCACACTCTGGTGCACGAATAGTTGAGAAAAGAATGGAAGACATATTCAAAATAAAACAAGGAGACACGGAACTACTCCGTGAGTTTGTAGACAGGTTTCAACGAGAAAGAATGCAATTACCCAGGGTGCCTGATAATTGGGAAGCCATGGCATTTGCAAGCAACCTAAACGATAAAAGCTCAGAAGCCACGAGACGACTTAAGGAAAGTCTAAGAGAATTCCCCGCTACAACATGGAACGATGTATATAACAGGTATAGTACTAAACTCAGAATAGAAGAAGATATCATTGCTCGTTCAAGAGATGAAGATCATTCCAGTTCCAGACGTCCTGAATCAGACAAAAGATCAGGTAAAAACATGTACAATCCTTACATAGGACCCTTGGGACGTGATATTCGTCCCAGGTTTGAAAACACTAGGTCAGACTATAGACCACCAGGAAGACACGTAGTCTCATCCTCATCTAGATCCAGAAAAGATCAAGATGAACGACCTAGAGGTAATACCCGAATTGGGGACCATACCTTTAATGTAAGTACTACTGAACTTGTCTCAATATTGAGGACTATGGGAGACAAGGTTAAGTGTCCCAAAGAGATGCGATCAAATCCAAATAGAAGGAACCCAGATCACTGGTGTGAATTCCATAACGATCATGGGCACAATACTGCGGATTGCAAATTTTTTACAAGGTGAAGTAGAAAATTTATTGAAACAGGGCTATTTAGCAGAATTGTTTAATGATAAAGGTAAACAGGCATATCTGAAGAACATGCAGGAGCCCCCAAAGCCTCCTTCTCCAAAACAAACCGTCAACATGATACACGGAGGTGAAGAATTAAATAGAGTGGTCTGAAAAATGACCAAAAAGTTCACAATTACACATGGAAAGCGGGTTCGTGAAAATCTGGAAGAGGACGATATAACGTTCGATGATGCAGATATCGGCGGATTAATGCTTCCTCACAACGATGCTCTGGTAATATTTTTACTTATTCATGACACTAACGTAAAAAGAGTGTTGATTGATCCAGGTAGTTCAGTCAATATCATTTTGCTAAGAGTCGTGGAAGAAATGCTATTGGGGAATCAAGTAATCTCAAGGGCACGAGCCATATCAGGGTTTGATAACTCTAAGGTTATAACAAAAGGAGAAATTGATCTTAGCACTTATGCTGAGGAGGTGATCAAAAGTACCAGATTCCAAGTCATCGATACTGACATGGCTTGTAACGTAATCATGGGAAGGCCATGGATCCCGGACATGAAAGCAATACCCCCCCACCTTGCATTAGGTATCTAAATTCTCCTCTGATTGGGGGATTCAACAAATTAGAGGTGATCAGAAAACCACAAGAAATATAAACTCTGTGGTACACTACAACAAAAAAATAGAGGTGGAAGAATCACAAGATAAGGGAATCTCTCGAGTTGGTAGCACCGCCCAAACAGGCATGGAAGAAATTACTACCCAAATAGGTACGGAAGGTATTTTGCTGAAACAAGTACGAAAGAAAATACTTACGAGAAGGTGATTCAAGTTGCCACTGAAGGTGCATTATACCACACAGATGCAGATTCTAGATCGGACATCATTCATGAACCGGAGGAAGACGAGCACATCAAAACAACTACGGAAGAGCTCGAAGATGTTCCATTGTCTGAATGTAACGATCCGATCATTATTTTGAGATCTAGCGCGTTGTTCAGTGGTTTGAAGTCGTGAGCATTTTCATTTCAGGTATTATGACCGTGGGCATGGTCGGAATAAAATTCCAGGAAGTTTTGAATTGGTTTGGAAAGAAAATTCTCATTTCGGAAGCCTTAAGTAGGAGAAATCAACTAAGATTGGAATTTTGAGTAAACGATCTACAAATCAGGATTTGTAGGTTCTAGCAGGTTCGTATGATGATTTCAGACTTGGTTGTATGTCCGGATCGGGGTTTGGATAACTCGGGAGCGTTTTGGCGTATATTGCGGAAGTTATCATTTTTGAAGGATTTCATGAATTTGGGGTTGAAATGCATGTAAGTGAGGTTGATGTCCATTTGGGATTTTGAGGTTGAGAATAGCTCCGTATGGTGATCCTGGGATTGAGAGCGCGATCAGAAGTGAATTTGGATGACCGTAGGTCATTTTGGAGCTAGTTGGTTAAAGATAGAAATTTGAAGGATTTTGGGAAATCCGGCCGGAAGTGGAAGTTTTGATATCGAGATCGGAATGCGATTCCGAAGGTTGGAGATGGCCCGTAATGTTGAATATGACTTGTGTGCAAAATGTGAGGTCAATCGGACGTGATTTGATAGGTTTCAGCATCAGATGTAGAAGTTTGAAATTCTAAGTTCTTAAAGAATCGAATTTGAGTGCGATTCGTGATTTCGGCGTTGTTTGATGTGATTTGAGGTCTAAAGCAAGTCCGTGTCATGTTTCGAGATAGGTTGGTATAATTAGACGGGGTCCCGGAGGCCTCGGGTGGATTCCGGGTGGTTAAGGGATCAAAATTGAAGTAGGAAAAGGGATGAAGGTGTTGTCATCTGGTGTAACCGCACCTGTTAGGATTTGGCCACAGGTGCTGCTTGGGAGTCGCAAGTGCGAGTGTGGGCTTGGCTTGGTTTGGAACCGCAGGTGCGATGGATATTCCGCACCTACGAAGCCACAGGTACGGGCAGTGGGGGCGCATATGCGATTTGGCTGGAGTTGAGTGAAATCGCAGGTGCAGGAGATTTGGTCGCACTTGGGGGATCGCAGGTGCGGAGGAAGGACCGCAGGTGCGGAAATCGACCTGGCCAGAATGTTTTAAAACAAGAATTTGGGGTTCATTGTCTTCATTTTTCATGGTTTAGGAGATTTTGAGAGAGCCTTTCAAGGGAAATTTCACCAAGCATCAAGAAGTAAGTTGTTTCTACTTGTTTCTAAGGTTAAATACAAGATTAATGCATGATTTGATATGGGAATTGTGGAAAAATGGGGGTTTTTGAAGAAAAACCTAGAATATGGAAATTTTGAATTTTAGCCACGAATTGAGCATGAATATTTGAGTAAATTATATATTTTATTTAGTAAGGCTATGGGTAGAATGTGTCTTCAAGAAATTTCGGATTCCGGGCACGTGGACCCGAGGGCATTTTGGTCATTTCATTGAGCGGGGTTAGGAAAATATATAATCTGAATTCGTTGTGAGTATTAGGATGAATTTTCATTGCTTTGTCATTTATGTGGTAGTTTCGGAGCGTTAAGCGTCCGTTGGAGTCATCGGAAGGGCTTGGAAGCCGGTGTTGGAATTTCGGAGCGAGGTAAGTCTCCTTTCTAACTTTGTGAGGGGGAATCGTCCCCCTAGGTGAATTAATTCACTACATGCTATTATATTCGGGGGTTACGTACGCACGAGGTGACGGGAGTCCGTGCGTAGCTACTATTATTCCATGTTCGGGTAGCCTAGGACCCACTACCATGCTTTATGTGTGTACCTGTAACCCTGCCTGTGATATTAAATTGCTGATATGACTGAAACATAATCAAATGTTTAAAAGAAAGCTAGAGTTCATATTGTTACATCCTTCTAAAAAGAGAATTATTTCCGCTGTGAATATATGTGTACCTGGATTGGATTGTATCATGGAGTATCACTACATTTGACAAATGAGTTTCAAAAACAAAGATTTCAAAACCTATATTTCATGTTTCTTTTAATAAATATTTTACCACTTTCCTGAGAAAAATGGTTTTCTTGATAAAAATACGAATTTATTATGTGGATATGTGTAACTTTGGGTGCCTGAGTCGCTTGACTGATTCGCGAGCAGGAGGACCATGTATTTGTGTATGTATTCGTATGAGCACCTGAGTCACATGTATGATTCGCGAGCAGGCTAGCCGTATTATGTTAACCGCGTCGCATGATCGATTCGCGAGCGGGGCAGATAGATGCATCTATGGTTCGGGCCGATCGACCCCTCGGCAGTGCACAATTTATTATTGTTGGTCCGCGCCGTTCGACCCTCGGCAGTGCTTGCGCATGATATTTGCTGCGTAATTGCTATGATATTTGCTTGATTACTGACCTGAAATGTTAAATTGTCAATTGAAATGAAAAAGATTTAAAGTTATTAAAAAGACTTTTGGA